>JBBPNN010000365.1:0-28338 GCA_038090935.1 Hortiboletus campestris
TGAGACGTCTCCAAGTGTTCCACACTAGAGACACTATCTTTGTTATCAACCAGAACCTATCAGTGAGCATTTCCCACTGATATCATTACCCTTCTTGCCCCTGCGTAATCGGGTATTCCCGATAATTGCTTGCCATGCGTGTAAACGCACTCATCATGGACAGCTCAGGATCAGCGAAGCTGGTGAGGCGATATAACCCCGTGATCAAGGCTGTCTTCTTTGTCTGCCAGCATCGACGCTGGTACACATGCAGGACTTGCAGAAAAACCTGCGGGTCAATTCCCGGGATCGAAGTTGGCTCATGGTGGCATAGCCCTAAGTGTTATCAGAGGATACAACGTTCGACTCTCCACAAGCGAAGGGTGGAGACTCACGATCTCTAATGCACCTTCACCACAGATATCGCTATGACGGTTTGAACGTTGTGAAGACGGTAAAGACCCACCTGAATGAAAAATTTGTACTTGTGAGTGAGCTCGTGTTTCGCTCAATCGTTTTGATCACTAAACCCTGTCTCGTTTCCAACTTTCCCCAGCGGTTACCAGGCCAACTGCCTATCGCTATCAGGGGGGAGACTGATGGTGAGCGATAAGCCTTGGTCTGACGCTGAGCAAGATGTGGCCCATGAGAAGTTGAGAACTGAGGTGGCCGTCTCCGCTTGACTTGTGCTTATTGATGCACCAGTTTTTCTTTGTCCATACATATTCTTCCCCACTTGTCACCTTGCTTTCATGTAAATATTGGATTGAATCGCGAGTCGGGCACATTGCATTCTGATATGACCCCGCGAACATCAGTGGTGAGACAGGCAACGAACTTTTTTTTCATTTTCATTTGTAGCAAATTGGCTCAGCGAGAACTCATATCAAGATTGGAAAGGCTTCGGGGTACTCACCAGTGTGCCACGAAGAGGAGGAAAACACCTTGGCACAATGTGAGGTGCTGGCAGAGCCGCCAAGGTTAGACGCGTGAGAAAAACAAAACATACATTTCCAGGGAGAAAATCATGACCACCGACATCTACCAAACGGACTTTTTATTGCAAGCACCAATGTTCGGGAATCCAGTCACAGGCCAGGATCGAAATCGGTCGCCAGCGCTCATGAGCATCATCGAACTACGTACAATAGAGCTCTGAAACAGTCTTGATCAGTATGTTCTTGTCGAAGGCGGGTCAAATTCGTGTCGGATTGGAGGGCCCCAGCCGCCCCCACTGGATCTCCACAGATGGCCTGTGAGGTGAGACACCACTGAACAAGACTATAAGTAGTCCGTCTCATTGTGCATGTCAGTATCTGTTTTTCTCCCTTCTCTTCTTCCGGCTTTTTCAGTGCGCCTTGTCTGTACTCGGTCAATCGGACTCGGGGCCCCATGATCCTATCGAGACCGTTCTTGTCAGCGCGTTCTGAGGAGGCAAATGACTAATGGGGCCGGTCGCCACCCAGCGGTTTCAGGGTCGGTACTGCTCAGCTATGTATTGACTCCAGCATATTCATCGAGGAGAGCGTAAGCGCATTTTTGAGAATTTCAGTCGACCTTATATATATCAAGAACTTGTGAAACAGCAACAGTCGTCAGGTATGTCGTTTGGTCCAAAGAAAAGAAAAATGTCACTGACTTATTGGCTCAGGGTATGACGAAGGTCCTGTTCGTCTGTTAGTGATGAAGTAGCACCGGGAGACCGTTTGACTCGATGGTCATAATTAATCCGAGCTTCAAGGTCTGACCCCGACCCACCGGTAAACCGCACCTGTGCCTCTGGGAAGTATTCCGTAGCAACCACTCTTGCTTGTACTTTTTCGTTGGCCTTCTATACCCTGCGATGGACCCTAGCAGGATACGAGACTATACCTGGTACCAACTAGAGTAAGTGCTGTTTTAAGATTTGTAACTCATTACCCAGTGATAAAGGATGGTAGCCCAAGGCATGCATGGTATGGGGCGGTAGTCGGTCGCTTCAACTTGACTTTGCGGATCATCGGAAGTGGCGCAGAGTACCACAGGTTACTCCAACGTTGAACAAACATCCGCGTATACCGTTGTCAATATTTCCCTTGCGCAGACAGAATGAAATGTCTGAATCTTCTTGGCCAAGCCTGTGCCGGGCGAAATAAAACCAGGTCGGCAAGCATGTCGAAGTGACATTCGACCATGTAACCAGAAATACAACCTCCCTTTCATCTGAGTTGGCGCCAACGCGTTGGAGCTGTCCATCGCGTCGTCAAAGGGCATATTTGGAACGTCCATTATCAACTCTAATATCGCCTAACTTGGCGTGGATCGAACGTGCGCTACTTTCCTCTGGTCATCCCCTCCGGGCCATCGGAAATCAACCGATCTCAGGCGGGACCATTCAGAAGACCATAACAGCGGGCTGTTCTTCCATTGGGTCGGCATGAGGTGAATGAATTTCTTCCACCGATCATTCCACTCTCACGTCCATCGCGGAAAAGGGGAAATGCACTTGTCAAGCAATCGGCGGACGTATTTTACGGATCTTCCAAATTACCCGTGTCGCGATCTAGTTCTTGATATCGCACCCTGAAAGAACAGAAAAACATGGAATACCAATCTACCGACGTCAGTTTGGGCCAAAACGTCTGCGTTGCTTTATTCCGGAGTGCCCATTGTAGGTCCACAGACACGAGTAAATTATTGATTTCCTTTTTCAACGATCCTGTGCGATGGAGTACCAGTCACACGACACGCTTCTGATTCCAAAGACTTGCTGTGACGGACACTACGTCTCCACCAATTCACGGAGTCACACTCAGAAATCGTACCTGATGGCGCTTTGGTATACAGGTGCGCCACTTGTTAATCTTTCGGACAACAATGGGTAAATTCGGTCGCTAATGCACTACTTGAGCTTGTGATTACCCACCTCGAGACATTTATCCACTTCCTCGTATCACCCGACATCCTAGCCATGACGTCTCAAAATCTTCCCAATGCCTTGATACCGACGCGTCGGGATGCGTCCCAAGATGCTCATGTTCCTCTCACCGCGTCCTTTGACATGGCATCTATCTGTTCCACCATGGAACCAGTTCTGGGATTGTCACGTCCACCTTTGGCCTCGTTCCTAAATACCACCCTTCCTGCACCTCTCTCGTTCTCAGAAGACTGGTACGGCGCGGATGGTCCTTCCTTTGCGCCGAACTACCAAGGTCAATATCAAGGCACTATCTCTCCCTCTGTGGATGCCTCGTTCACCCCAGATTCATACGGTGCAGGTGGCCCTTCTTTCGTGCCAATTTACCAAAGCCAAGGCAACATCTCATCCTTGGCGAACGCTTCGTTCTCCACTAACGTACGTGGTGCGGGTGACCTTTCCTTCATGCCGCACTACTATGGCCAAGGTACCATCCCCCCCCAGTGGACATGTCCTCCACTAGCGTGCTTGGTCCGGGTTGCCCTTCCTCCATGCCGTACTATCAAGGCCAAGGCACCATCTTCTCTTCGGCGGACCTCACCCCGCCCACGTTCCCCGCCGGCAATTTTTGTTTCCAAGACGCTGGCGTGCTGCCCGGTAATCCTACCACCGACTCCCTGCCGTCAGAGGACAGTGGTAATCACCCTATCCCGCTCGCCTTCCCATGGACGCTCCCTATGGAGCCACTGGCAACTGCGACTCAGCAGCAAGCTCAATACCAAGTCCCACAAGGAGGTGTCGCAAGAATGGAACCTCCCCGGGAACCTGGATCGGTCTACAGCCAAGATTGTCAGACCAATGTGGCTTTCCATGTAGCTCCTTCCGCACCGGAAGTACGCGATCAATGGGAGAACGAGTCCGGTTTCCAACTCCTGGTGGAAACTAGGATGTCGGAGGATCATCGCAAGGCGCAGACGAGCGTGGATCCGGTAGGTCTGATAGTATGGTATACATACATTCCGTCACTCAATACTCCAACCACAGGTCCACAGCAGTGCTCTAAGCAGTATTATTGCGAGCCATGCGATAAATGGTTCCCTGCTCACAAAAGGAAGAAGCATGAGAAAAAGCACGAGGGCGTCTGGGTGTGTAGAATATGTGAGATCCTTGGAAAGAAGTGCAGGCCGTGAGTTCTTGTTTTGGTGCTATATTTCTCGATTGGGCTGTTCTTGCTGATGACGATTCATTCACGTTATCTCGCAAGGATGCTTTGAAACGCCATGTTTATCAGAAACATGTTAAATATCGGCAACTGTTAAAGAACCTCGATCTCAATATCCTTGTCCCTCGACGGAAGAACGTGCCCGAAGACCTTAGAGAATTGAAACAAGCAATGTTTCCAAAAACATAGGGAGTCGTGGATCTATACCCTCATCAATGCTCTGTTGTGTTCTTTACTAATCCATATTCTCTGATATTCGTCTTGTTCCCTGTACAAACACCATTTTTATACTAACATTACGTTGTCCCTATGCGATATCCGAGTTTCTGTATACCTCATGACATAGTTAGTACAATGAAATGTGTATGTAGATCACCTGACTATGGTTTGAATATGCCGCCGATCATGGTCAGACATGATGCATGATGCATGCTGATTGTTGATTCGTTGAAGCACCTTGCATGTGAATAATTAGACTAAATATTCTGCTAGTACTACTGCCAACGCCAAGTGTCCAAGCTGAAGCAAGATAAGTAAGCTCTCGCCGCGGACTGATGTTTAGTGTTTCAAGGGTCGGCGCCGATCACTTCGAGTCAGATCGTTAGAGAGTTCAAGTTTACTTGAACCTTGTGTAATAATTTTTTTGTCGTAAAAGAGGCCGAGTCAGGTTCTAGTTCCTCGTGGTCCAGGTGGAAGTTTGCGAGATCAGTGCGTCTGATTGCCGGCATGATCCAAGCACCTCGGAACCGAATCGGGGCCCGTCGGGGCTCCAATCGGGGCTTTTGACAAGCGCTCGTGAGCCCCGAGGATTCCCCAAGGCCCGAGCATCATGAGTAAGGTATCGCGTACAACGCTTCACTCGGTGGCTCAGGCTGGTTACTAATTAGAAGTTGGTCCCCATTTTGTGGTAAGTACATGTTGCGGTTGTCTCCGGGCAGTGTGTCGTCTTGGAGTTCATAATGTGCTTTGCCAGCTAAACAAGAACGATTGCCTCCGGAACCGCTGACCCTTTGATCTTTGGTCCTACAAGGGTTGTGTCTCCTCTGGACATTACGCCGCATCACGCGTTACAGCCAGGATGGTCGCATGTCTCCTTTATCATTACTTGTGGTACGTGTGATACTCGGACATAGTATTTGTTCGTTCCCAACCCATGCTTTCTCCACTCAGGCTCTTGCTCGTGGCTTCACCCTAGAGTCACACCTAGGGACGCGCGCGCGCGCTGTTCTGCAGAAATTGTGGCAGGTGTCGTCAAGTCCCTTACGTTGCGTGGTCAGCCTGGGAACGTTCCAACATCCCATGTGGTAACCTTTGCACTCACCGGAGCCATTCCAGATTCTCCCTCCGTCATATGGACGACTACAATCACTGTTTTCATACCCTTTGCTTGCTGCGCCAAACACCTGGGTATCCCCTATATATATGGAGAACTACTCACACGACCACTCCCTTAATGGAATTTGTCATTGCCTGGTAGGCGACAGTACGGAATCTAGGAAACTGTTGGCACCAGCGAGCTACCTTCATTTGTAACCCACCATGTCCTACTAAAGAGTGAGTCACATCCACGTTGCAATCGCCAAGAAGCGAGCGCATACTCTCATCTGGGAAGTTTTATCTGACATCGTCCGCTGTATGCGCTGCACGGTGATCAACCACTCGCGTTCATATTGTCGAAGCTGCTACGGATGGCCCCTGTGAGCAGCATCGGTTTCGTTCATCTCCATACTGGCAGGTGCCGATCTAGACGATGAGCTCTGATCCACTGCAGCTGCGCGCTAGAGCACGTCAGACACTCTTCAAGGGTAATAAAGCTTACACCACCCCGGTGGAATATCTGTTCCTGAAGGACATCCTACCGTGTAAGGCACTCGCTCTGCGGAAACGAACTCGCCGTTCACCACCATTGCGCTGCGTGACCTAGTTTATATGGCCAAACACGCTGGGCTTCTCAAAAGCACTCGGGGTATTGATGCCCTTCTGAGGTAAGTGCATAGGGTTCTGTTCGTCTTGTAGGCGGGCCAAAACATAGCAGGCAGATACCGGGGCTCCATCGACGGATCTCGCTTCAAAGGCTGGTGCCAAACACGGTTCACGAACCTGAATGGGCTATTGATGAATAGGCCAACGACAAACCTTCAAACTTCTGGTCGTCGAGTTCCTTTACATCCCATGGGCGTGATTTCGAACCGTATCGCCAGTGCAATGACAAAATACATGCAATCTACAGTCCAAAGGGGGTACAACGTTTGCACTGGCGATGCCTAGCGGCGTCAAGATCCAGCCACGGTTCCCCAAGCAGCAAAATACCTTTCGCTGAGCGGAACATCATGAAGACTCGGAGCTAGATTGCTCACCAGACACCTTTCATGCCTGCGTTTCATTGACGCATAACAATAAGCATGGATACGGGATACATGCGCATTGCGAGAGATCTGGCAGTCTTCGGGGTTGAAGACATCCTGAGGAACTCGGAAGCGGGCGCTGCCGGCCCCGGGCTGTTGCTCCATAACGCAGACACGTGATCGCAAACAAACAATGGCACTATGTATTGTTAACCGGTAGTTTTAGTACTATGTACCACTTTCCAAGTGCGCCAGCATGTTTCATCCTGACAGTGAGATCCGGTGTCAAAAGCATTGCACTACCGGAGGAGAGCAGCTGGTACAACATCACAAAATATATCTGAACATCCCAATGACTTCTAGGTGTTCAACCTTTGCAGTCCTGACCGTACTAACGCAGCTCTCGTTCGAAAGCAGAGTCAGGCCGCAACCCTTACCACTAACGAGGGTATTGTCATCGGATGCGGATGGAGTCTTGTGAATTGGAAGGCCCCACCATTCCAGATCTGAATGCACATAGCTTGTGGGTCGAATGTCAGACATCAAAACAAGACTATAAGAAGCCCTCTTCCCAATATTGTGGGATGTCGCTGCTTGCGTTTCTCTCGTCTTCAGAGTCCGTCACCCTCCTTGATACCGTTTGGTGTTCCTCTTCCGCACCTAGCCAATTCCTGGGATCGTGGGCATGTCCACTCTTGTAACCGCATTTCTTACGAGGGTCAGTCGTCACCCAGCCATTTCATCTATGTGGCTCATTTCTTTATCAAATCCGGGGTCACCCTTTCAGGACACTGGAATATAACACATTGTTGTCCTTGTACTGTGGACTTGTGAAATGGTAGCCAGGTTTGTTGTTTGATTCCGAGCTAGAGAGAGAAAAACCCTTACTTCTTTGCGCAGGACATACAACAGCCAAAGCGAGTATTGACAGGGCCTGATTCATCTTGTTCACGCTGAGCGTGTCGAGCAGCATCAAGAGGCTTTTTGGGCTGGTGATCATCCTGGTCTGAGGTAGTTCGGCCTGGCCAAACCCACCCATCGATGAACCCGTCTCTGCGAACCTGTGGGGAGTGTCGTTGGCCGGTCGTACTAGGTTTCGGATGCACTGGGCTGTGGCTACTTGTGTCTGTGCCGTGTTTTGAGTTTTTCATACCCTTCTGATGGACTCTGGCAGACACGGTCCTAGAACCGCCTGGGGCGAGTGTAATGTTAACATGGAATGCAATCCACTGGTCTTAGTATCTGAGATGGGAACCGGAGGTATGTGTGGTCTGGGTTGATACCCGTTCTGCGCCAATGCTTTGGGGACAACCGAAAGTAGTGCTTATTACAGGTTGCAGCAGCGTGGAAGGACTGTTCACGTTATACCTGTGTTCTATTCCTTCGGGAAGCCAGACCGACTGGTCTACATCGGTTCCCCTGTCGGAGCTTCCGAGCAGAAAGAAAGTTAGGTCGGCAAAGTAGCTTTCGACTATTCGACCGCGCAAATAATCATCCCATTCATTTGAGCTTTGGCGTGGGCACGTCTAAGCTATCAATCGCGTCTTAAGATCTGGCACATTCGTTGTCAATCCCGATTTGATCTCCAGGGACGGTCAAGAAGCTGGTGCTTGCTTGGCGTTAAATTTAACGTGCACTGCCTTCCTCTGGTCATCTCTTGACTCCACTCCCCGCCGGAAGTCCCCCGATTTTGGGCAGGACCATTCAGCAAGCCATAGCTATGGGCTGTTCTTTCATTTGGAGCACGAGGTAGGCGAACTACTTCCTTTCGTTCGTTCCACATCTCACGTTTATTCGGAACGGGGGAATGCCGTTGTCAAACTACCCACGGATTAGTATTGTAAGAGCTTCCAGATTAACCGTGTCCCGATATATTTTTTTGATGTTGGATTCCGGAACGGACCCGAAAAGATGGTGCATAGAATCTGTCTACGAAAATGACCCGTCAATGTCGGCCAATTTCCGCAGTCACAACGTTGCTTTGTTCCGGAGCACCGCCCATTGTAGGTCCACAGGTATGAGTATATTTCTTCAACGTAATTTCCCCTTTTAAACGTGTTGGACATCACGGCGCTTGTCACACGACGCGTTCGTGATTTCCAAAGGTTTGTTGTGATGGATACTAGTCCTCGATTTACGGAATCACACCCAGTAATCTCCCCCGGGGCCCGAAGACGCTTTGACTTACGGTGCACCACTCGTTAATGACACAGACAACAATGGATGCTTATCTATGTTGATTCGGACTCCAACGGTTGGCTATAAATTCAGTTCGCTGACGATTCTATCCCCTCAGAACCATCCGTCACTTCGCGACATTTATCCACCCGCTTCCCCGCATCACTCGATATTCTAGCGACGATGTCTGAAAATATTCCCGCCGCCCCGATACCCACGCGTCTGGACGCGTTCCAAGATACCCAAGTTCCTCCCACCGCATCACTGGACATGATGTCGAACTACCCTACCATGTACCCAATCCCGGGATTGTCACGTCCCCCTTTAGCCCCTTTCCCGAATGCCTCCCTTCATGCACCTCCTTCATTCTCTGCAAACTTGTACAGTGCGGGTGGTCCTTCCTTCGTGCCGAACTGCCATGGCCAAGGCACTTTCTCCTCGGAGAACGCTTTGTTCCCCCCAGATTTATACGGTGCGGGCGGCTCTTCTTTCGTGTCAGACTACCAAGATCAAGGCACTATCTTCCCTCCGGCGGACGCTTCGTTCTTCCCAGACATGCACGCTGCCGGTGGCCCTTCCTTCGCACCGAACTACCAAGGCCAAGGCGTCATCTCTCCCCCGTCGAACCTCCCTCCGCCCATGTTCCCCACCAACGACGTTTACTTCGAGCAGTCCCTCCACCCCTTCTCAGGCATATCCAGTGATGCTACCACTGGTTTCCTACCCTCAGAGAGCGGTAGTCACCACGAACTTGAACAACCCGCCCCGCTCACCTACCAGTGGCCGCTTCCCATCGAGCCAGAGGCTGCTGTCACTCAGGCGCAAACTCTAGACCGAGTCGCTCAGGATCCCTTTGTGATGAATCATTTTCAGGGATCTGGATCGCTCGACGGATGGAATTACCAAGGCACTGTGGCATTCCAAACAACCCCCCCTGCGCCAGAGGTACATCCCGCACATCAACAGCGGAACCACCCTCGTTTCCAACCCCCGGAGGAGGCCAAGATCTCGAAGAAGAAGCGCAAGGTGCGGACGTGCACGAACGTGGTATGTCCCGACGGTCCGAAATACACTTTTTTCACCTCACACACCAACCCACAGCACGGCCAAAAGCTCTATTTTTGCGAGCTGTGCGACAAGTGGGTCCTCGTTCACAGAAAAAAGTATCACGACAGGAAGCACGCTCCCGAGACGGGCGAGTTCGTATGCAAGATATGCGAGATCGCTGGGAAGCGGTGCGAGTGAGTGCTTGGTTTGGTTTCTGTACCCCTCGGTTGGGCTGATGACGGGTCGGTCAGGTTGTCTCGCAAGGACGCGTTGAAGCGCCATGTGGACACGAAGCATTTTGAATATGCGGTGCTTTTAAAGAACCTCGATCTCAATATCCTCGTGCCTCGGAAAAGGGATGAGTACGAAGACCTCGGGGAACTGAAGCGAGCGATGGATTCACTCAAAGCACAGCGCGCACTGGCAAAGCAGTGATACCCGAACGTCGTCGCGTTTAGCATTGCGTCGTCGTCGTATTCTTTATGAAATTACTAGTCCGGATTCTCTGTTACGCATGGGATATTTTTATACTCACATTATGTAGATCGCTCTTTACAATGTCTCTGTACACCTGGCTGTCGCGATTTGGCACCATATGATTATTACAACGAAATAGATTGGTTATCTCCTACCTTGGGAATGTTGACCATTGATTGCGTCAATCTGTTTGAGTTACCCCGACTATCCCGGCCCGAGTGCCAACGCCAAACGGAGAAACTCATCCCGAATCAGTGACGTCATGCTTACACCTCGTCTTTTGCATGACGAGAGCGCCCACTGCTTGCGGGTACGCTGATAACCTGCAGTCATAGTACCAAGTGTACCAAGTGATACTCTGTTCTATATTTTTAGGTCCCCCAAAGAGCTAGAGAATCGAGGGTTACTCGGGGCCAACTTCGAACGTTGCACGCGCCACTGGGGCGGAGGCCAATGAAACTCGTTACTCGTAGGATGCGCGCTCGTTGAAGTTGAACGTTGCGTCCAACGACACGCTACTGGCACTGCTGATCGAAGCTCTCAGTGTCTCGGCCCTCCGAGTCGGGGAACCTAAAATCTTTGCATTGGAATCGGTGACGCCATTCATTGTGTTGCATGCATGCCCCAAGGTACTAACGAGCCCGCTGCCCGAGTCTCGGGACTCGGATCTACTTATTTTCATTTGCACACCGAGGTGCGCTTCAAGTGGTCGCATGGTGTGGACCACTACATCGTTTGTTGATTGAAATGGCAGCGCCACGCTGGTCTAGGGCAGTCACTGCGCAGTTCGGTACGCGTCACGGATGTACGGAAACCCGACCCGGGAGGTGTTCGTTGTTCAAGTGGCACCAACCACTGGTGCGTGCTGAATTAAGTAACCTAGCAAGTTGTTCTTGTCCCTAGACCCAGGAGACGAGCCAAGTTTCCTAGATGGTGTTGATATGCGCCGCGGGTGAGCTCATCACGCCAGTCAGTAACGCAAAAGTTAGGGATCAGAAAGCGACTCCGAGGGAAACACAGCCACATGACACGCCACAAAAAGAGAGCGTGGGTATGGTCAACGTTCCAGCAGAGCTTGGACGAGGCGTTCTGAATTCTGACGAGGCTACACGCCACTCCGAGCTCTTTCACGACCCACATCCACACGAGTGACGAGCGACCGACGGGACGTGCCATCAAGTTAGTAGTTAGTAGTTTTGTATATTCGCAGCTCAGCATGTACAAATCCGTTCGGTGCGTGGCGCTTCTCCAGAGAGAGAGAGCCAAAGCAAGATAAACGAAGAAGACGAAAAAAAAAAAGGTGAAACGAGAGGTGCCGCCCGCCGAGAACATGTCGAGCGTCGGTGGGTGTTGTCGAAAAAGGACGGTACGGAAGAAGCAGAAAAAAAACAAACAAACATGGCATTCATTCCGAGGAACATGAGAGAAGAAGGAAAAAACGAGTGTGGTATCCTGTGTGAACGAATTTGAATAGTGTAAAAAATACGAGCGTTCAATGGGGAGAACAGAGCGACAAGGACAACGATGCGAACCTTGAACGAAAAAAAGAAAAAGAAAAATGCAAGCATGCAACGGATTACGATGATTCTTTGTGTCGTATGAGAGATTAGTTCCAGCGACAGATCCGATGGGACCGAAGGGAATACTAGGGGGATGGTATAGTCGCGCAAGGTCATGCCAAGAATCCACACATCATAGTGGGCAAGAGGTCGGTCGTGTCGTGTCATCAAGAAGAAAAAAGACGCGCGGGGCTTCAGAGATCTGCGCCGACCGCGTCCACCACATACAGCACCTGCTGCGGCCTCACGAATAGCCCCATGGACTCTGATGCCGACATGTCGCTCGCGGCAGGCGATGCACTCCGCATCCGCTTCATCCTGTCCAACCCGACATGCAGCTGATCTCCCTCTCTCTTCGTACCACCCGATCCCTTGAATGTTGACAGGCCGTTGCTCCACTCCGTCTTGCGCCGTCGTGGCGCACGCGTGTCTTCGCTGGCACCAAACTCCCATTCGGAGCCGTTCCCTCTCATGTCAAAGTACCGAATGCCGCCCCAAGAACCGTCGCACCAAGCACGGCCATCCGTGACGTTGCCGACCCACGTGTCGATAGGTACCTCGACGCCAACCCAAGGTCCACTCTCGCCAAAGACCTCCCCGATATATCTCGCAAACGCACGGAATCGTTTGCGCTTGGAAGAGACGATACAGGGAATGCCGATGTCGAGCGTTGCCCCTGGGGGGGCTGCGGACGCGAGGGTTGATTCGGTGAGTGTCAGTTCAGGCGACGATTTCGTCTCAGGCGTTCGTGTCGAGCTGGTGATCGTTTCAGTGCTCTCTCGCCCGGCGAGGGTGGCGTCGGAAGTCTGATCGTCCCCGAGGGGAGGGGGGGTAATGACGGGGTCCGTTCCTCCCCCTGGAGTCTCTGGCGCAGTGTAGACGGTGCACAAGTTTGTCTCCATGTCGTCGTTTTCCCCCGGCAAGTCGAGCGGTGGGGCGGAGGGCGTATTTTCCTTGTCGATGGTCTTTGGCCCTCGTTCTTTCCCAATCTCCAAGCGACCAATGCGCGGGGAGGGCGTAAGAGAGGGTTTTTGGCTCCCGTTCTTTTCGGCGGCGTTCCTGCCCAGCGACCTTTTCTGTGCGACGGGCGTCGTACGACCTCCAGACGGTAGCCGTTTGGCCGCCGGCGAGGGGCTGATCTTGGTGACATCCTTGTCCGCATGCCGCACAGAGGGTCGTGGGGTCATGGAGACGCCAGACGCGACGCGAGTCCGGGCTGTCGATGGGCCACCCGGTCCTGACCCTGCTGCACCCTTTTTGGCGGTCGTCCCGACGGTCCGCGTACTGAGGGTTGACAGTGTGGATCCACCGGATGTTTTGCGAGACCGTGCGCCGTTGGAACCTGCTGAAATCGGCGTAAGTTCCGATGGTGCGGTGCGGAAGGTTGAATCGGATATCGCAGAGGAAAGACTAGAGCTCGGGCGAGGCGTGGACGATGGTATGCGGAGGTTGGACAGACCGTTTGTAGTGTGATGGGATGGGTGATGGGAGGAACGGACGGTGGGATGTCGGGAGCGGACAGAATGCGTAGGTTGCTTGGTGGATGTCGAGGAGCGTGTAGATGATGTGATGATCTTGGACAGAGTAGGTCGCCCGTTCGGGGAAGTCGAGACTGACGGCGTTGGCGTTGAAGTGCTGTCATGGTCGTCGTCCCCTTCCCCATCGCCATCCTTGTCCCTTGCGCGCGATGCCCGATCGTCCACGCTATATATTGAACGTGAGGAAGTCGTGTTCGTGGACGGCAACCTCCGATGGCCGACCACATGGCGAGCCTTATCTGTCGCACCAGTTCGTATGCTTGTGACGCTGGCAGAGTCCGGTGTGAGCTTAGAGTCGGGTCTCTCGCTCGCACGAGACGTTGTGCTGTGGTTGCGCACCCTCGCAGAACCGGGTGGTGTGAGGGTAGTCGTACTCCGCGCAACACTGCGTATCGAACTCCCTGAACTGACAAGGTTCCCATCCCTACCCTGGCTGTGGGATTTTGAAGCGGGGATAGTGCGTGAGAGGACAGAAGCACGAAGAGAGTGGACCGAGAGCGTGTCGGAGTCTGTGTCGCCGGACCCGCGGATCAAGGACGGGCGGAGAGCGCGAGATAGATGAGGATTTCGGAGCGTGTGATGCGGTGCAGGAGAGATAAGATCTTCGACGGCGACTTCGATCTCTGGGAAGATTGTAATAAGCCAATTGCAGATTAATCGAATAAAAAAAAAGGCAATGGACACACGAGGCGGATAAAGTTTCGAGGACAAGTCGCACCTTGCGAGATCTCTTTGATTGACCAGCCCTCGAGAGCGTCAAAGCCACCTTCCTGGCGTACCCCCATCCACCGTTTCCTGATCCATTTTACCAAATCGACGCGGGCATCTTCCACCTGTGCACGGATGGGCGATGTCTGCGGGAGCATTGTTGCGTCTGATTCTGTAGCATGCGGGCGAAGCAGTATGTTGGACACAAGGGTCTGGAGTAGGAGCAGAAATCGATCAAGATTCATTAAAATCGAATGGGTGGACGGACGCACCTGATAGACGGTTGCTGCGTAGCGTTCACTCATTCCTCTCTTGATCGCCTCCATGACCCAGCCCACTCTCTCTCCATCTTCAAACCCGACCCCATCACCTTCCAACATCTCGACCCATTCCGACTGCTCAAAGCACACCTCGCTGTCCTTTACAAGACACTCGTCAATCGATTTCTGCGCCGCCAGTACCATCTCCCTCGATACATCTGCCCAGGCATCGATGGCGGCATTCAGCTTTTTCATGGCGTGCTGAGCGGCGAACAAGAGTGGGAAGACGTTGGTGGGTGTCGTACGCTTGCCAACACCCTTGACGACGCTGTCGCGTATTTTCTGAGGCAAAGCGGCGAATTCGGCGTTGCACCAGCCTTCTCCAAAGAGACCTACGAGCGCGCGTCGGGCACCTCGCTCGAGGTAGTTGTTCGCGACGTCGTCGGTGAGTGCAAATTCAAGCACGCGTGGAACTCTGCGGGCACACTGACGGCAACGACACCCACCGATACCCCACTTGGCGTTGGTGATGCGCTCATACTCGTCGAACTCGAGGAACGCGTGAAAGAGGCCGTGGAGCATCTCGTAAACGATGCGGGCTTGGATCTCGTTGGAGAGGTGGGAGAGGGCGAGATAGTTTGCGGACCGGAGGATGGCAAAGGCAGTATCGAGGTCATACGTTCGATGAGAGAAAATGAGGGTGCCTGTGTAGATGTAACCGAGGGTGAAGTGGAGGGACGCAGGGGTGAATGGCGGAGAGGGGAGCGTCACTGTGAACGGTTCACCCGGTACAGGTGATCCGGCTGCGGGCGTGGGTTTAGTGCCCCAAGTGAGGAGCTGGGCGCGGAAGTAGGGGGAACGGGAAATGAGAATGAAGCGATGAGAGGAGAATATTGCGGTGGTATGCTCGGGATTTGATGTGGAGAATGTACCGGTGAGGGAGATGCGAATGTCAGAGTAGAGACGGGAACGCCACATGTAGATGAGGTCTTTGCGGAGCTTGTCGATGCGGTTTTCCTCGGCGTCGATGAGGTCGCGTGGTTCGGAGGTATCAAAGAGGAATTCGAAAGCCTCTCCGAGGCCCTTTCCCGTGTAGAGATACTCTAGCTCGTTGGAGAAGAGGGCGGGGGATATGTGCTGGGCAAGGCGGAGGATGCCGCCCTGGTTCGTGGACGGGGAGGGGGATGAGGAGCGGAACGGGGAGGGCGAGCGTGAGTTGTGGGCATAATCGAGGGTGAGGGTGAGCGATGCGGAGGACTGTGCGGGTGCTGGGGAGGGGGAGGGCGAGTACGGGGACGGGGACGTGATGGGCGGAGGGCGAAAGGAGAAGTAGCGGGCCTGGAACGACGGCGGGGCACGCGCGTACACGATCGCTGGGGAGAGTCAGCTGGATTCGGGTGCGGGGTCGGGCTGCACACCTTTGTGTCCCCAGACCTCGTCGGTGGAGGCGCGATCGTCGTCTGGGTGGAGCTCCCACACGACGTCCGGAAAGCGGTCCTTGGCGTTGTGGAAGAGGTCGAGGAGGTCGTGTTGCCAGGCCTGTGTCGATTGGCGCGAGGCTTCTGGTATTCCGGGCGGGGGACTGTTCGTCGCCATGGCGGATGCGGTCGACCCCAACGACGACGGACAAACCAGCCTCACCCACAGCACGTGTTCGCGACTAGGGTTAGGGTTACGATCCTTGACCTCCTCGATGAAGACGCAGCCCATCCCCGTCGCCATGTGGGTGCGTGCCGAGCCCAGATCTCACCCCGTGTCCCCCTGAACCACCACAGGACTTTGATCACTGCGACCCCCGCAGATGCTCCGGAAAGAAGCTTGCCAGACTCGGCCTTATCAAGGTACTCAAGGTCGGCACACGCTTCCGCGGTCTCGTCGTATCGTGAGCCCCTGCGCGTGTGGCGTGGCAGCGCGTTCACCATTCTCGTTCAAAGACCCAACGCCACGTCCGTCATAAGCCCCGCTGATAGGGACATCGTAGCGAAAGCCGGCCTCGCCGTCGTCGAGTGCTCCTGGGCGCGTCTAGACGACGTCCCCTTTTCAAAGATTGCCAGTCCCCACGAGCGTTTGTGTATGTCGGCCCACTCGGCGTTGTCGTGCGCTCATATCCTCTAGTACCCTATCTCGTCGCCACCAACCCAACCAATTACGGCAGACCATGGAGACTCAATTGTGTCGAGGCGCTTGCCGCTGCCTTTTACATCACCGGATTCGACGAGCATGCAGACTCCCTTTTGAGTGGGTTCGGCTGGGGAGACTCGTTCTGCGAGGTCAACAGGCGAGTGCCGTTGCTCGCCGTGTCGCACACCTCGATCTGATACGCGTTCCATCTTTAGGGTATATCTGGACAAGTACAAGACATGCAAGTCAGCAGAGGAGGTCACCGCGATGCAGAACGCGATTCTCGCCGAACTCGAAAATAGCTATCAAGAGTCGCGCAAAGACAAGGACAACGGTCCGTTTACCGCATCCAGGAATGATCTGTGCCCTTATCTACATGCAGAATTCGCGTCGGGAAGCTCGGAGGACCTCTTGGTTCCTAACCCTAATCACGCCCCAATCGTTCCCGACGATGCATCAGAGTCCGGGGACGATGGAGATGAAGATTAGATGTCCCGTAGATTGTTGTAGTATTACGTAACACACGAAACTTTTGCTCGTCCACCACGATCCTCCTCACCGGCCGGCTAGCAAACAACAGCCATGAGGTACTACGAACAACGGTATCCAGAGGTAGACGAACTTGTCATGGTGCAAGTTCGTCAGATCGCAGAAATGGGTGCCTATGTGAAACTAGTGAGTCTTACCATCTGCCGACGTACAAACGGCCGATGGATGCGCTCTGAACACAGCTCGAATACGACAACATCGAGGGCATGATCCTCCTCTCAGAGCTTTCAAGACGGCGGATACGATCCATCCAAAAACTGATCCGTGTGGGCAGGAACGAAGTCGTCGTCGTACTCAGGGTGGATCGCGAAAAAGGTACCCCGAAACGCGCACATGCAGATCGCGCCGTTCTGAATCCACCGTTAGGTTACATCGACCTCTCAAAACGCCGCGTGTCCCCGGAGGACATCACCAAGTGCGAAGAACGCTACATGAAATCCAAAGCGGTCGCCTCCATCATGCGACACGTCGCATCCAAACTCCCCGCCGTCGACGCGCCTGGCGCTCCCGCCGAGCAAGACGCAGTCGCAGCGGACGACACCCCCGGCGGGTCGAGCGAAGAAGCGCGGTTGGAAAAGCTGTACGAGCAAGTCGCCTGGCCCCTCGGCAAGATCTACGGGCACCCCTACGATGCGTTCAAGTTGGCGCTCACGTGCGTCGTGTCCCTTGCATGGCGTTGGCAGTGCTGTTGCTGACGATGAGGGGGGATGTGGTAGCGAACAAGACACGATCTTTGCGTCGCTTGCGAACCCACCCGGTCCTGGGACCGTCGAGGCGCTCACGAGCACGATCGCGCGACGGCTGACGCCCCAACCTATCAAACTTCGGGCGGACATCGAGTTGACGTGTTATACCCCCGCTGGGATCGACGCGATCAAAAAGGCGCTGAGGGCGGGGGAGAAGGAGAGCAACGAGACCGTGCCGATCAAAGCCAAGTTGGTCGCGCCGCCGCTCTATGTACTGAGTACGAACGCGACGGACAAGGTGAGGGATCGGTGGAGTGGGCGCTCCGAGGCGCTGACGTGCATGCTTAGTTTGTTGCGATCGACCGCCTCGAACGCGCCATCGAATCTATTCAGGGTTCGATCGAAACTCAAGGAGGGGCATTGGTCGTGAAGATGAAGGCGAGTCATGCATTCGGCTCGTCGCACCAGTGCTTGCGTCTCATATTCTGTCGCAGCCGAAAGCAGTTTCGGAAACAGAAGAACAAGATCTGGCACAACTTATGGCCAAGGCTGGACAGGAGAACGCAGAGGTGTCGGGTGACGAAGATGACGAGGAAGGGGTTTAGCATTCGGTGGTGAACTCAATGTTTAGCAGCCGGGGACCTAAACATTGTTCTTCTGTACATGTATCACGAACGAAAAAAATTACTAAGAACCAGTCTAACTTAGGGCCAGAACGGATTCAACAAGGGGGGTCAGTAATTGTATGTGGTTATGTTTGTCTTGCAGCAATGAGTTCGGCTGGACAGACGGCCGTACCGTCGGAGATTGAAATTTCAAAAACCTTCTTTTGCTCTGTACAACATGCCAAACATCACAACCCCAGACCCTCAACTTGCTTACAACTTGCAGCCTGAGCGCAAGTCCATCCATACACACCTCTTCAATATTGTCCAAGTTCTTGAACTACTTTGATCCTCAGTCACTATGAATATCAATGAACCCACTGGCAGTCAGCCTACTAGTATGCTGGGAAGGTGCCAATGGCCCAACTTGGATGTCCAACTGATGATGGACTACCTCCACATGCATCACACTGATGTTTCTGACAGAAACTTCAAGAAGTCTGTCTTCATTGCAGCCACCACACACATCAACAATAACTCCAACACTTCTGGAAAACAGAAAGATCACCAGAGTGTCAAACAGAAGTTTGGACATGTGAGTACAATATCTTTCTGATTAATAATATGATGGGGCTGATATCACACACAATAGGTAAAACTGACACATAGCATGATCAAGGCCTGGCAGAGGAAGTCTGGTGTCCATTGGGACAATGAGAACAGAGCTGATATACATGATCAACAGTCAGCTGACATGTACACAGCCTGGGTTAATGAGAAGGTGCATTGCCCTATTTTATTATCTTCAATCACATGGCTGATTTGTATGAGGGCCATGGGGTGATGAAGAAGTTCTGCAACTGTGGTTGGGAACACTATACTGCCATGGAGGAGATTTTTCCTGAAGGAAGAGTGGACAGTGGTGGCACTTATTTCCCTCAACAGAACAGATTTCATGGACTCAGATCATCCTCTGACCAGGCCAGCAGGCAGATCCTTGAGGATGGAGCCACTATCACCACTGACCAAGCATCAAACAGAGCTACCTGTACCTCATCTTTATGTGGATCAATTGCTGCTGCCACCTTTTCCATGCCCACAGACAACATTGCTTTAGTTTCCCCTTTCTCTGAAGGGGCCAATTCTAGTAGCTGTGGCCCTTCTCAGCACAACAGCAAATACCAGCTCTCAATGGTGTCTTCAGACGAAACCACATTGAGCTCCCCATTCCATCTTTTTTTCAGTCTTTTGCCCTCAAACTACATCATTGGTCCCTTCAAGCACTTGGGGCACTGGCAAGTGCATTCGACTCTTGGCTGCATAGGCCTCAGAGGAGGAGAACTGATCTCAACTTATCAAAATCAACTCAATCACCAACACAATCCACTCCTTGCAGGACATGCTTTTGACTGGGTTCCAAGAACTACATACCATCATCGGGAGGGCTACAGCAGCTCTGTATGCAATTTCTGGATGGGCCAACATGCTGAAGGTGACTGCTGTGGCAGAGTACTTTGCATTGAACGTTAACCATGCATTGGCCTTCTTTCACTCAAGGAAGACAATTGTCCTGGTTACGCTGAAATGTTATATAAGTGGTGTTCTTCCATTACTAGTACCAGTTCATTGTCCAGTGCTGGTTTGTTATCTGCTGCAGGTCCAAGTATTTGATACAGTTGTTGTATGCTCTGTTTGTCATCCAACTTTGTACTAGTCACATTTGTTGTTGTGTGTCAATCTACTACATGTTGTCCTCCCAGTCGTCCTCATCTAATATGTTCATATCAACATCCTGTTCTCTCTGCACTCTCTGATAATTGACCCACATTGCATTGGCAATATCCTCACGGATTTGCCATGCTCTATCGTTCACATTCATAGCTACAGCTGCAGCTACCTTACCTTGAATTTCATTGTTTGGTTGATTATTCTTGTCAGCAAGATCAAAACTGTCTGAGTCCATGTCATTGTTGTTTGGCAAAGAATCATGTGTAAGAATCAAGTTGTGAACCACACATAATGATGCCGGAATCCATGCTTGAACTTTGAGATCAAATTCAGGTTGGAGTAGCAGAACTTGGAAGTGGTGTTTAAGGACATTAAAAATTTGCTCAATTGAATTTTGGAGGGATGCATGTCATAGATTGAAAAGCTCTTCTTTATTCTGGGGACTATGACATAAAGACATGTTATTACCAGATATTGAAACCAAACACACTAATGTATGTACCATACTGATGCCCAACCCCATTCTGAAAGGTGATAGCACATGCCCTGGTAGGGGACAAGTAGATGAGAACTGATTGGAAAACCTGCATCCCCTAGAAGGTACTTGCCATGGGGGATCTACAATAACATGACAGGCATGTCTCTTTCTTTGCAGAGTCCAGACCTCTGAGGTCCAAACCGTGTACCTATTACACACTCTCCATATGACCTGTCTTCATTCCTGCTCTTCAGGGTATCACCACATACTATTCAAACCCTCATTCTATGTACCTACTGGCACCTCAGTTGTTTCCACCCTCTTTGACAGCAGCTGAGGTGAGTTCCCCCCATTTATTACTTACACTGAAACTCATGTATTGTAGCTCCAGTCTACTCTGATCTATTTAGGTAAATACTACAGTTGAACCTCTTATAACCCATGCCCCTTGGATGTGCCCATAAAGTATGGCTTATGAGAGAGTATGGGTTCTGTGGGAGAGTGGCATTCAAGGGTTCAATGTGCCAAATTTTCATATAGCATCTGTATAGCATTCTACAACAACCATCCCGAACCAAATTGGAGCTATCTACAAGTGAAAAAGTCTTTCAACTTGGTTTCTGTCATGCCCCGCATCTTGGCTGCCTGAATCTGCTGTTTAAATGAGTCTAACATCCCCTCCAGCTTGTGAGCAAATGACAAGTCATCATTGAAGGTGCCAACATATCTCTTGAGCATGAAGGCAGCCTGGAGTACCTCACAACATGTCGGGACTGGTTCAGGAATCATGTCAACATTGTCACCATCACCAAGTCCATCTTGCTTCTTCAATTTTCTGGCCTCTATCACACAATTGTAGATGTCCTTGTCAGTTGCGCCGAAAACATTATTGGTCTCGATTGCTGGATTGTGAAGTTCTGCAATATCCATCCAGTTGGAATGCTGCAGTGCCCCACTAGCCTCTAGTTTGTCCAAAGCAGTGGTAACGAGCATCTTGGTGTGCAAAATACAGTCAAATGTTGAATGAATGAGTGATGAGATTGGGACTGCAGGTTGTTCGGAAGGTGGAAGTAACAAGAGTGCAAGATCTCACTGGATGGATGCAGAGACAACAGTGAAATGAAATGTAAACCAGTCAGGAGAATACTCACTTAGGTACTTCGCAGTAGTGCAAGTCTGTTGCTTGTAGCTATCACTTGGTGGTGTGAGAGAGAGCTTAAGATTCTGAGTATGAAAAGTACTCAGGTTTATATACAATACAAGTATTGTTTGTACATATTATGGTCCTTGTCTAAATAGAGAAGGTGATACAATGTTTAAATAATTGTGAGAAGCAATGGTGCAATAGTACTGTGGAATGGTGTGTGATTGATAAGGAATCACACCATAATGGTGTGCTATGACATCATCTGGATAAGAATAGAAACAACGTCATACTGATGTCATAAGGATCTAGAACTTGTGACATCATGGATTTAGAATGTATCAGTAATCATGAAGAGCGACCCAGACAAAGTAAAATAATTAATATTTGAATCATAGATTCCTGACACTCCACCTTGCTATTCATGATGAAGATGGATAGCAGGAAAGGGTAAGGTGTTTCCTGTTGTCCTCAAAGCATTGCCAAGTCAGATTCTTCATGAAGATATCTGCAACTTGTTCGTTTGTAGGAATATAATAGAGTTTGATTTTCCCATCAGTAACACATTCACAGATATAATGTTGCAGAATTTTGATGTGTTTTGAATGACCTTCTTGAGTGGGGTTAGAAGCAAGAAACATGGCACCTTGGTTATCACATAGAAGTGGAATTGTCTTGAGATTAAATCTCAATTCTAAAAGAAGGATTCGGATCCAGGACAATTGTTTAGCAGCTTCTGTCATGCCAACATATTCTGCTTTGGTGGAAGACAATGTAATCTTCCATTGACGATGGGATAGCCAAGAGACTATACCATTTGTGAGGACCATTGCATAGCCAGAAGTAGATCTATGAGTTTTGTGATCTCTGGCCCAATCTGTATCAGAGTAAGCTAGAATTCCAGATTGACTACTAGTAGCTCAATTGTATGTCAGGCAGAGATCCTTGGTTCCAAGGAGATAGTGGATTATATAAAGTGCCTTCTGCAATATTCTTCCAAAGGATTTGAAGAGAACTGTGATATCTTGATAATAGAATATGCAAGGTCTGGATGAGTTCCGAGCATAATATACAATAGTGATCTGTCATATCCCAAAATATTACAAGTTCAACTCCGTCCTCCATCCTCACCTCCATACCAACTCTGGTATGATTTCCCCTTAGGTACAACCCCTGACTCTTGGACCTCTTGTCCTATCTCTGTTTCATTGTTCCATAATAGTATTAGTCTCACTTCCTCTGACCTGTGTTTCACTTAGGAGCACAGCTCCAGTAATACTTGTGTTCCAATCTTTCTTACCAATCCCTTACACTCCGTTACTAATCCTATGTTCCTCTGAAGTATATAAACTCTTAGAATTCTGTCTTGTATTCTTTAGTTTGAATATTAATTTAGATTCAGCTCCTCACTTGAGTCTTGAAGACTCTCCTCTGATTCTGACTTGATTTCACTGTCCAACAGTGTCAAGTCTTACCTCCGACCCCTGACCCTCCAATCTGGGACTGACTCTGACAAGGGTGCAGCACATATGCTGAAGCCAAGGTCCCACATGCCTTGACTAACTCCAGAGTTCCAGAGTTTACTCAGAGTTGACATGGTCTTAACATGATCTAATGACCAACTGATATTGTGAATGAAGGTGAGGAGTCGAAGGAGTTGAGTAAGGTCCAGGATTATAACCAGATGGAAGAGGTGTGCGAGCAACCTTGGCAAGATCAAGCTTGAAACATTTAATGACCTTTTGGGCATGAGTGATTTGGTCTAGCTTGAGAGTACATTTTGTGTGATCACGGGTGATGTGCATGCCAAGATATTCTATTGCTGCTCCAAGATCTTGACTTTCCCATTTCATCATAAACTGTTTCTTCTTTGTCATGAGGTAGGAGTGATTGGAACTGATGAATAGAGCATCATCAACATAAATGATGAGAATGATGATGTCTTGACTGTTAAAATGAACATACAGTACATAAACACCAGGATCTCCATGCGTTCTAATGAAACCCATATCAATAAGCAATTTGTGGAGAGCCTTGTTCCATTGTAGGGTGGCTTGTTTTAAACCATAAATTGCCCTGAGCAAACAACAAACTTTATTCTCCATGCCAGATTTAGCAAATCCTTCAGGTTGCTCCATATATATTTCTTCATTGAGATCACGAAACAGAAAGGCTGTTTTGACATCAAGTGCTTCAATTTCCCAATCTTCTAGTGCTGCAATGGAGAGTAGGAGTCAAACAGTTTCAAATCTTGCAACCGGAGAGAAGGTTTCTTTGAAATCTATTTCATAGATTTGGGTAAAACCCTTTGCAAAAAAGTGGGCCTTAGTATAGCCATCACTTTTGACAACATACATATACCCATCTCCCTTTGACAGGTTTATGTCCAGGTGAAAGATCAACCAATTTCCATACTTTGTGTTCATGGGGGGATTTAATTTCATCCTCCATCACAGTTCTCCATTTAGCTTGTTCTGATTTCAGCAGTTTCAGAACATCCTTGTAGTGTGAAGGAACACCAACAATGGGTGCAGCTGTGGCTATAATGCAGTTAAAGAACTTCACACTATATATTGTTCCAAGATCATCATCTTCATTGCTAGGCAATTGAGAAGGTTCTGCATGTATCTCACATTCAATCTCCACCAGAGGTCTATCTCCATATAGGTTATCAGAGAGAATTTGTGGATTACGGATACAAGCTCCTCTGCATAACTGTGGTGATTGTGAATGGTATGCAGGTGGTAGAACAGTAGGTGAAGGAGAGCAAGATGGCTGTTGATCATTTCACAGAGGGAATTGGTGATTGGGATTTTGATCTTCCATAGGTGGAAAAAGATATTGATGCGTGACCAGAATATGTTCAGCTGAGTTGGGATCAGGTGGATCTCTTTGGTCACTTTCCTGGTCTGTGATGTTGTCTGGAATAGAAACGTCGGCAGATTTGTCATCAGACTTTCTAGAACAATATGGAAAAACAAATTCATCAAAAGTGGCTGTGGATGAAACCACAACAGTTCTGTGCTTAGGTGACCAGAAATGGTAACCTTTCATGCCTTTTTCATATCCAATGAAAGTGGCTTTCTTGGGCTTGGGCAAAAGCTTATTGGCACAATCTTCTTTTGGAATGAAGACATAAGCTTGGAAATCAAATACCTTAAAATAAGACACATCTGGGATATCTCCATTCCATTTAGAAATTGGAGTTGACCATTCAAAACGATGCATAGGCTGTCTATTATAGATGTGTAGAGCAGTTTCTATGACATTCTGCCAGAATAATGGCAGTAGACAAGCATGTTGGCATAATGCCTCAGCCTTCTCAAGGATTGTGCAATTGAAATGTTCAGCACAACCATTTTGCTGAGGGGTATGAGGCACAGAAGTTCAATGCTTCTGAATAATAAGAATGTCTGAAGAGAATGATTAATGTATTCCCCCCCACAGTCTGAACGTACAGAGCAGAGATGAAAGCCAGTTTGGGTATCCACCCAGGCAATCAAATCCTGAAGTGCTTGTATGGTGTCAGCCTTAGATTCAGGAAAATGAAGGGTTGTGAAACCTGCAGCATTGTCAATAAAGGTAACAATTCACTTCTTGTGGGAATGTGACAAGGTCAGCATTTCACAAAGATCAGTGTGAATTAAATCAAGAATCTGAGAAGCTTGCTTGTCAGACTCAGAGAAAGTCCACTGATGAGCTTTGCCAAGAGCATAGCCCTTACAGATGTCAGGTTTATCCAGAGGAGATAAGAGGGGAACACTCTTAAAAGAAGTGTGGGTGTGACAAAGCACATTCCTGGATGGATGTTCAAGATGATAATGCCACAAATTATATGACTTGTTATCCTGCAAGGAGTTAACCGAGCCATCCAGAGTGATCAGAATGGACCAAAACCAGTGGAGCAGAGTACCTGGTAATAAAGCAGTGGCCAGTATTACCAACCTTCCTTGAGAGTTCCAGATCTTGGTCTGATCTGTAATTTCACACTTAAAGCCCTGATGGGTAAGCGTGGTTACAGACAATAGTCTATGAGCAGCATCAGAAGTGTACCAAACTCCAGTCAAAATGAAAGGAGCTACTTCTGAAACATCCTGTTTGAGAACAATGGTACCTGGACCATGCATGTGCATAACTGCTCTATTGGCAGTACCAGCATACTGTTCTTCATTAGACAGATTCAAGAAGTCATCTAGATAAGGAGTTATGTGATTGGAACAACCCAAATCAACTAGCCAATGATCACAATGAAAGTCAGATTCTCAATCTTTTGTGCCTAGAGCAAAAGCCCCTGAATAAGTGAAATCATAATAGTATTCACCATCGGCTACATTTGAATAATTGCTGTATGTATCCTCTTCCTCCTGTTTAAGAAAACTATGGTCTATGCTGTGTTTCCAGGAGCCATCATGGTTATGTCTAGTATCACCATGGAAATGAGAAGGAAGCAATTTGGGCTTCTTGGATTTAGCTCCTCTCTTAAAGTGATGGAGGAGAGGAGCTATAACAAAAGGGCTGAGAAGGTCCAGGTTCACTGGACACAGTCATGGCAATGCTCATACCCATATCTTCCTGATTGTAACCCCAATTGGGTTCTCCTTCTAAGAAAGTGGGTTGACCAGAGTCAGGGTCAATATTCATTTTGTTTACCACATCAACTGCATTGGCAAAACTATCAACCTCATTAGCATGTGCTTTACCTTTCCCCTTGTAGTCACCCTTCTTCTTGGAAGACCCCTTAGCACCCTGCAAAGCAGGAGTCCATGAGAATGGCTTATAGGGCTTCCTTCCACATTGGGTCTTGTTGCTGTGTGGGTGATGGGACACTTGTTGTCTGGGGCAACCATAAACTTCCCAGCAATTCTCTGAGAGATGGGATTTTCCACAGTGAATGCACATTGAATCATATTGGTACAATTTGCTTCTGGTCTCTCCTCAATCTGGAGGTGATGGACCAGAGATCTCTTGTTTAAGTGAGTGGTCGAACAGAGTTGTGATTCCGAAAGAATCTTCAGAATGAGGTTGTTGGGAGTAAAGGTAGCAGGAGTGACAGTCTGGATGATAGTTGAGACAACAGTGTGAGACGAGGATGGAAGGGCATTCAGCATGATCATGCCATAAAGGTTGTCAGGAAGGGCGAGACTGGCAGTAGTCATCTCATAGAAGTTACTTGTCAGCTGGTTAAGCTGACTAGGGATATTGTTACAGAAATCCCCTGGATGACTGAGGCTGAGGAACACAAGTTCAACTTGTGGATAACTGTGTGGGAACCCGAGGACTCCACTTCTGATTTCGCCCATTTCTTTGATCTTCCTTCTGATTCTTTTGATCCTTAGAGATCCTTGTCCAACGGAGTTCTGTTCTTCTTCTGCTCTTTTTTTCCATCCGGAACTCCTGATCCTTTCTGCAGTCCATAGTATGTCTTCCTTTGTTCCGCTTCCTGTTCCTTCCGCTGTCTGCAGTTCTTCCATTTTCTCTCAATTCTCTTTATGGATGTATCCCATTCTAGAACAGCACTCCACTGTTCCATTTCCCCTTTTGGACTCCTTATTCAGGGTCCACTCACAGTATATAAACGCCCATTGTACTTGTAGTTTCCTTAGTTAGTTCTATGCAATACAAGTGTAGTATCTAGCCCAATCCACTGGTAGATTGCGATCTACTTGTCGAGACCCTGCTCATAGTCTCTATGTCTACCAAGCGCAGTAGACTCTTCAATTAGCTCTGAGGTTAACATGGCCCTCAAGCTCAAGACTTGCTACTTTACTTGTTGTTCGTCATGTGACTCTTGCTGATAAAGCTAGGTTCTACACTTAGTGTAACAGATATTAGGAGCATTGTGCCGGTTGGTTTCATTTGGACCGATAATCCGAGTACAAAGAACCTTGACAAAGGCTTCATATTGCCCTGTAATTCTGATGGGAGAATAAAGCATAGCCAAATAATCCCATAAGTCCTTCACAAGAGACGGGTGAGTCACGTTACCAACAGGAACATAAGCATTTTTTATGAGATGCTGCATGTCGGCTTGTATAAACACACTGATCATGGCTTGTGCCTGTCAATCATAAGAAATCCAAGTGGCTTGAGTTGCTGCATCAGGCTGAGCAGCATACATCACAGTTCCATCAACCATGGTCCACCAAGTGGCCATAGTAAGGAGGTTGCAGACTTGATGAGACCATGTAGCATAGTTGCTACTGCTGGTAAGAACGGCAGTGCAGGCTTGAATAGCAGAGTTAATGTTGAAAGACATATCTGCTTAGAATATGAAGATATTGGTGATGAAAGTCTGTATAAAGGATATTTTGTTAGTAATGAGGAATGGAAGCAGAAGAGGTACAATTAAAGGGATGGGAATTGGTACATGTGTGGAACTGTTCTTGTCATCTGTTTGGTCATCTTCTAACTCCATAAGTGGGGATAAGGCCACCAAGACTTCTCTTTCCTCATCTTTGATAATTTCTGTGGAAAGAAGTGCAGTAGTTGGGATGCTGATACATAACTCGCATTCATCCGATCAGGTATGCTTCAAAAAGGACATCCCCAACTGAGGAGCAGTACAAGCTGTCATATACCATGCCAACCCCTAGCACGACTCCGGCCTCTGGGCACAACTCCGCTCCTTCAGGAGCAATCTCCGGTCCGTTCTCTGTAATTATGAATCTCCATTCCTCCGGACCTTCTGTACCTCTGACTAAACTCTTCTGACATTATACTTACGATACTCCTTTGTTCCGTACATAGTTTAGTTCCAATCCTTAGATACCTCCGACCTGTGCTTGCACAGCTCCGGCATCTGTCTCGCCGAAGCACAG
>JBBPNN010000366.1:0-28307 GCA_038090935.1 Hortiboletus campestris
TGTACTGTACATGAGACATGTTTCAGATATGAAACGTGTAAGAGATAAAGGGATGAAACACATATCAGGGATGAAACATGTAACAGAATGTGAAACGTATAGTGAAACGTGTATCACATCTCATGACACAATGATGTCATGGTCTAGACCAAAGATAAGAGAAACTTATCTAATAATGGTGAGTAATATGGATAGCATAAAGATGAGGTCATAGACCGCTCTAGAGTCTGGTATCAGAAATTGAATATCTGAATATGAAATACCAGAATTCTCAACAGCACGATGTGAACACGCGGAAATGATCCAGGTAGACCGCATTCATACTCCACGGAGTCGGGGTGATTTCTTGAGATGGTGTGAGCGTGATCTTTCGCAAGCCCGAGAACCTGCTGAGTAATCGTCCATCTATTAGGGTATCCGTCCAAATTTTGCTCAAGGCCGATCGTGTAAATCAACTGAAACCGAGGGTGAAAGATCTCGTCGCTCTCGTCCACGAGATCTCGAACATGAGAATGAATCCATTTCTGAAGGCTCACCAACTTGGATGCACTGTCTAATGCATCATCAGGATCCTTGCTGTGTTCATCATCATCCTCGCTGTGTTTGGCATTATACCCAGCCTGGGCAGCGTCCTTTGTTCTCAGGTGGCTGGGAGACTGGCCCAGCCATCGGAACATGCTACCCACAAGGCCGGCTTCTGGAATCTGAGGTCAAGTAGTTGATCGAATCAACGGTCATCTCAATATATAGTTCCATTCGATCCCGCACCGATCTGAGTGACAGCGCTGTCGTGACCTGCTTGTAAAGTGTTTGATGGAGCTTTGGAAACAGGTCGGCCCCAAGCTTCCCTTTATGTATCTGTTCCTCCACGCTCATCAATTTGAGTGACATGACATGCTCGGGTTGGACGAGTAGAATTCCACGCTCAGCCATGCACTGAGACATGACATGCTTGGGTTGGACGAGTAGAATTCCACGCTCAGCCATGCACTGAGACATGAGATTGTGTAGATCATTGATTTGAGGGGTGGTGACCCTACCCGTGCTGCGACCGGGGGTGCGAGAAAAGGGCAGGTAGTATATTGGTCTGTTAGTGAACCCGCCAAGGCAAGCAACCAGTAATTCAAACATCTGGACTGTCGATGCTTTTGGGACAATGACACAGACAAGCTGTTTGCCGTCAGCAAGAGCGGCGGCAACGATGGGGATGATCACAGATGATTTCCCTTCGCCCATGTTCACCTGCATTACTGTGTTTTCACCCGATCGAGGGGACATCATTTCCATTGCAATTTCTGCCTGATTGCGACGAATCAGAAAGTTTCCTTGAATCTAACGCAAGAAAAGAGCAACATTACTAGAGATAAGCGTACAGAAACAAGGAACGCACCTGGACTAAGAGCCAATCTGGGTACTCTTCAGCATTCCACCCATCACATCCCTCATTCTCCAACTCCTTTGAAAACTCCTCTTCGAGGCCATCCAAGGCAAATCGGAACAATCTCCGGGTGCGCTGAATGTCCAAAAGGAATAAAGCGAATGATATTATGCATTTCTTCCACTCGACGGAAAGGCTGATCGTTGAGTTGGATGCGAGGCATTGCAAGAGGTCACCTGGCGTAATTGGCGGCCACAGACCAAATTGATCGAGTGCTTGTTCATGATCGGTCATTGGACCCAGTCTCTCCTTGAGAATTCTCAGAGCTCCTGTGTAGTGGTCTCTGCACTGTGCATAGTGCTTCTGAAGTGTATCGATACGATCCTCCCCTGCCAGTGCCACTCCATGAATCTGTGGAAATTCCTTGGACACGCCTGCGCTAGTCTCAAGGAGAGCAATGTATCTCTCTTTGAATGGGGGATCAGATCGACTTATTTGAAAATGAGAGAATATCTGATTTAATTTGGGAATATCACCCGGGGATGCCTTGTGACTGGTCAGAAGTGGAGTGTGACGGCGTGGTAGCTCTGGTGCCAGTCGGCTGGAAAGCAACTGATCGAGCATGATCAGCCATTGCATATGCTCGTTGGATGTATATCATCGCGACGAGATCCGTCGTGGGGGGTCAGGCACTGTAGCAGGTGCCGCAGTAGCCTGAGAGACATTACCCTCAGGTTCCGAGTCTGACTCCAGGAAGCAGGTGGGATTGCGGTCTTCAGGTGAGGTTGGTACAGTGACATTCCACGGAAATAGGTATGCTCCTCGTCCCACAGCAGACTCGTCTTCCCAAATATTGCCAGGTACATGGTGAGGCCAATAAAATCTCTTCTGGATCTCGTAGTATGCAATGTTGATTTGAGGATACTTGGTTGAACTCCAGGGGTTCGAATCATTGTCAAGATTGTAGTCATCGAGGGATTTGAGTTGCATGATTGACCGACACCCAGCCGACCGTAAAAGACAAAATCCTGCCTGAGTACCGGTTTTGCCTGTCAGTGGATCAGGCCGATGACAACTAGTGGTGGCATGCAGATAGGCAAGATATCGCACGCTCTTCAAGCTTCCACTCCCTATCAAGCAACCTAGTTCGGTATCCACGTCGTAAGTATAATATAAGGGTTCATCAGTTAGACACTGAGGCTCGATGGCGTGAATGCAAACTTGATGATCATGGACCCAGGTGGGATGGCCGCTTGGTATGAGGACACGTCTAGGGAGAAGAGACTCTGGGATAAAGGACCCCGCAATGTGAGTTTTCGGCCGAAGAACAAGTAGGTTCTCTAGACCGAACAATACCCCAATAGATTGATCCTCGTCGTAGACCATGTCCTTGAAGTCACGGGACTTGAGTTCTTCCCTTTCATTTACAAAAAAAGACAAGCTGCAGCGGGGGATAGCAACAGACAATTGTGGCACTAATGTGGATTGGACGGAGTTGATGGGGGATGTGGTAACTAGGAGATCCCTGTATTGGTCCTTGCCCAATTCTACCAGTTCGTCGTCATCATCGAAACTGAATTCCTCACTGGCTTCATATTTGTATTTGTATTCGTTGACGTGAAAGCATTCATAGAAGTTGTGAAGACACCCAGAAACCATTGCCCAGGTTGGGCTTCGGATGTCCACAAGGGTCTCACAACCCCTGTACATTTGATATTGTCCAGATGTACAATCAATCCTCCAGTTCCCTGAAGATTCTTCCCAAAGCTTTCTGAGAGGGCGTATCTCGATGATTGATGTTGAGAGATTCAACCAATGAATATGGCGATGGACGAGCGATGCCGGAAGGTCTCCCTGCAGTTTACTTGGAGGAATCAGCTGGAGGATATCATTTGATTGACAGCATTGCGCTAGAACCACCAAGTTGTCAGCTTGTAACGAAAAATGCACCTTCAGGAAGTTTCAACCGCCATGATTATGTTGTGCAAGGTTGGATGGTTACCTTGTGTTCGGACATCATGGAGAGGGTTGTGAAATCCATTCCTGGGAGATTGGACGGTATGACAAAAAATCCTTGCTGCAAACAATGGTCATGGACATTTGTTAACATCAAAGACTTTAATATGTACGCACGTCACGGAATACTCGTCGGTATGTGGGAGAGTTTCTGATCTTACGTGGTAGTCTGCCCCATGGTTGACCATTGACTTGAAATTCACCATTGAGCAGGTTAATGTGCACAGACTTTGAGGGATAGTCCATGGTTGCTGCAGTTTTGCATACAAACCAATGAGCGGTTGGATACTGCAACTGCTCCCATCTACATGCACTTGGCTTATAGCCAACAAAAATCCTGGCAACTGCAAGGTCAACACCATAGTCTGATGGATCGGCGAGGACTTCATCCCTCAAGATCTCCTCGAGAGCGAGAGAGAGACGACAGTCTCGGCCAAGGAGCAGTTGTGAATGATTGTTATCAATGACTGAAGAGTTGAAAGTAAATGAATGTTGAAGATCTGACATTTAGCAATTAGACATACATTTGTTCCAGTGAAGTGCACGTATAAAGATGGCGCAAGAAAGCAGGGCGTCAACATCCTCTGCAGAATAAATGAACTTGGGGAGGGTAGCATGGTCAATATCAAACGTGCTTCGACAAGTGGCAGCCATGTTCAGCAGGAGATTCATGCGTTCTTTGTTCGTAGGTGCATTTACCAGTTCATATAATAGCTCCTGCACCCAACTGAATGTCTTCCTGCGTACACCATGAATAAGTGCGATGGCTCGCTCCGAGACGTCTTTGCTGGGGCTAGATGCAAGCACCCGAGTGAGCAGCAGAAAGATGTTGCTCATCATCACTCCGTCGATCGAGCGAACTCCAACCTCCACGAACAAGCTGTCAAGCTCATCTACCAGTGCATTGCAAAAGTGCGAGTCTTGAAGCTCTTGGTGCCAGATCCATGCCCCTGTATTCAAATCAAGTGGTCCGACTTGAAAGGTCGCTTGGGTGAGGAGGTGATGAACATCGTGACAACGGAGGTCGAGAGTTCTACTGCGCAGCCCCCGCAGGATGTTGAGCCATTGGAGGGAACCACCGCTCCGCAAGTGTGCAAATGTAATGAGTTCGTCAGGGGTGAAATCCATGGGACAATTCGCTTGAGCGGCCAAGACATCATTGGAAGTGTGAGAAGTACCTCTCTCATATTTTTCCAACTCTTCACTGGGACGAAATATGGAGTGGATTACACGTGGCCCTTCGGACTTGTAAGGATTGACGGGCTCCATTCGGATCATATAACATAATATTGGGCTATCTCGGGATCCTGGGGATTTCTCTGGATAAAAATAGGCCGTCTGGAATTCGACAGAAAGGGGAGGTCCTTGGCACCCAACAAAGTAAGGTTGTAGTTCAGGAACATCTGCAATCAATATTCAAGTTTCGTTGTCCTTGACATCATTTCTATGATCATCAAAGCAGTGGAAACATGCCATAGCCTCGGCGGTGGCAGAACGCCAGATACGAAGGCATGCAGGGGTTTGCAGTTCAAACACGACAGCTTTGGCTTGTAATGGCTTGGAAGGTAATGGTGATTGGAAAACCTCTGCGCTGTCAACCAAGTCATCACCTCCAGTAACATTTTTCACCGCATCTTCTTCAATGCAAACTTTGAGCTGCTGAAGGTGCAAGGATTGATCATAATAACGGATGGGGAAACTGTCTTCGGTGAATTTGGCCGACAATACCGACCATCCCGGACGTGCTTGAGAATGGCGCATAGAGAGAAACCGGTAAGCGCAGGAAAGACGATGAAGGTTTGTCGCCTTGCACAGTAGTAGTCGTTCGAGGGAAGCTATCGGAATTTCAGGGGAATAGTCGGCGAGCATAGGGATCTCCTTCACAGCTAGCTTGTCGAGTGCCACATAGAGCTCAATCACCGTCAATAACTCAATGGATTTATCTCCTCGAAAGACGCGAGTCACGCGACCGTGCCCGAGGGCCATCGCGACGTATTTATCCAACAGGATCCCGAGCTGTGTGCATGCCTCGTTTACATTCGTGACGCAGGCAAGCCAATCGTCAATGCCCTGCTCAACTGATCGCTCGACGTCGTACGGAGTAATGTCAGGGTCAATACCACATTCTTCCTCAAAAAAGGATCCATTGGAAGACAAGAAGTCCTCAATAGTACCGCGTCGACGATGGTTGGAATGGAAGGGAGTAGAAACAGATTCGTGGGCAGGATTCGCAAGAGCGTCGCGAATGTATTCATGACTGTTCAAGAGCGAGAGCCGAGTGTCTCTGGTGAGTTCATCTTGGAAAGGATTCCGAAATGAGGATGGGCGGGCGTTCAGCTGCTTCCACCTAGCATCAAGGATCTCTCCAAGACAAGCACATGTCTTCAGCGCCATTTCAGAGAGCCAGTGGGGGACAGAGGAGCCAAGCTTGCTTAAACGTCGGAGAGCTTTACATGACATCAAATGAAGCAGATCACTAGAAAGGTCTCTGTTGTTTCTGTCCCTGGAAAGGGTGCATATGAAGAACAACAAGAATCGTTTGTAGGCAACACGCCCAGGGGGAGAACGATCAACCGACATCTGGATTGCGACCCTGGTGAGAAGCCAAAGAGAAGAGCGACGCCAAGAATCTCCTTCCTCGTCTGCCTCCAACCTGCCAACGTAGTCTCGAACATGCTTGGTGATGCGAGAAGGGTTGGCAGAGAGACCAGCACCTTGCAAGATGCCAGTCAGTGCAGTGACACATTGCGGATGAGCGGGAGGAGGGGAAAGATCCGAGTAGACAGAGTCAGGGCGAGAGAGAAAATTGGCGAGTTCAGATTGGAAGCCTCCATCGCCAAACACCTCATTTGGCGTCTCAACGGCCGAACAAGGATACGAACATATCAGAGAACTCCCTTCAACACCACGGCTCGGAAAAACCTCGAACGACTCGCACAGTGTGAAGTTCTCCCGCTTCGTGAGGATAATCGCAGCATCCTCACGTCGGATGAAAAACACAAGGATATCTATAAAATGTCAATACCGATCAACAGAGAACCCGTAGGCGTACCTCCTGTTTGCATTCCGCGCAGCTGGGAGATGACTTGGTCCTTGTCCAGGCGCTTAGACTGGGCAGAAGCTTGCAAGTTGTCTAGCATCTTCGTGATGCAACTCCACTGGGCCAGCTCAGGCGCTCCGTAGACATCTGCACTATAGGCATGGGCAGCGGCGCACACTGCACGAACTAGTGAAAGATCCCGCTCTAGGGTATAGTCGCTGCGCTCGGGAAGGCTGAGGGGAAGGAACACATGGGTAAAAGCATATTTCAATGATTCAGAAGTATGGACGAATGTTGGAAAACTCGTCGTTTCAAGGCTGGAGGTAGATTCAGACGCAGTAAACATGGTGGTACTAGGGTGAGCCTGAATTCGACTGATTGACAAACAAGACCAGATTTATGTAAGGTACACCGCGTGTTTGTTTCCTCAGTTAGCCGTGAGATACCCAATGGGCTTGCAGAGACGTCCTACACAATACGCGCAAACGAGCGCGTGGAACCAGAGGCTAGACTCGCGCTACTTGACGTGCGTGCACGGATTCGATTGCGAGGATCAACTCCAGCTGACTACCCGTCAGATCTCCAAACTGGCGATCAACTGACCGGCGCGCCAAAACCCCTTCCAGATCTCGAGGCGCACGCGTTTGGCACGGTAAGTAAGCACCCTGCATACATGTGACCGTGACATCATTGGTCGTCCTCGGCCTCGACGCGCTGACCGGACTGGGATTGGGACAACAGACCTTTAGCGACCACATGGCCATCGCGTCGTACCATCCCGCCTCTGGATGGCCCCCGCCCGAAATCAAACCCCACGCACCACTGACGCTCGATCCCGCCTCGTCCCACTGTGCTCGAGACATGTAACATGGTTGACGCACGCACCACATGCAGGCCTACCTTGGGCCCGATGGCAAAGCGCGACTGTTCCGCCCTAAGATGAATATGCGCCGTTTGGAGCGCTCTATGGCGCATATGACCCTTCCTGTGAGTCGGGTTGCTCCTCCGTCTTCGTCCTTGCCTCATCGTTTTTTCACACTTCAGCTTGAAATACTTGAGGAAGAGCCACTCCTGTCTCGCGTTGAAGCGCGGGAAGCATTGCCTAGGAAGGACGTCCAACTACGCAGCACTGGAGACACCCTTGCGCGCCTCACCGCCGAAATTGATCAGTGGAAGGATGCGGACGCCAGGAAGGCAGAAGACATTAAGATTACACACGAGGGTACACAAATTTCAGCAAGATCTGTCCACTTCTGTCTCTCGGAAGCATCCAGATGCTGCAAAAGGTCAGTGCGGAGCTGCAGCACGCCTCCACCTTTATGGCTGAACGTGTTGCCAGCCTCTTTAAACTTCGCGCAGTGACATCAGATCCAGAGCAGCAAATCATGGTGGACAGAGCCTCAGAGAGCATCGACTCGACTTTGGTACAGTTCTTGCGGGCCGCGAAGCGTGACGAGTTCGTTGAAATGTATCTCCAAATCGCATTGCAAGCCGATCTGACATCTCACCTGTGCCGGATTGTATCCTTGTGGACCCTTGACGAAGGCCGCAGCGCAGTCATAAACGAGTTATACGAAAGATTGCGGGAAGCAGGTCAGAACTCGATTTTTGAGGGCAATCAAATTCCAGCTAGCGGCTGATGTACAGGAAATGATCAACAGATTAGCGAGCGATATCTGGGCGTTGGCGTTGTGTCTATGCTCTTCCTACTTGTGTCAGCGAACCAAAATACCCTCGTCACCCCCATCATCGCAGGACATTCCCACATTAGTGTTGTTGGCAGACTGCTGCCATTTCGCCAATGGCAATTGCCAACCTGGCATTTGCCGGCAGTAGCTCGAGTGTGGTGGCAGATATCGGCAGAATTATACTAGCTTGAACATGAATAAGCCGAGACACAGCACAAGTTCTACTTGCGGTGTGATCCACCAATTCACGACAAATCCATATGGACTCGAAAGGGAGAGGAAGACCTCCTGCAAAAATCCTTACAGACCATTTCACACAGATCGAGAAGGTCGGAAACCAGTCAAATCGTTGGTACTACCAATGCAATTACTGCTGCCCAACCGGAAGAGGTGCTCGAATCGAGAATCGGGACAACAAGGCCCTGAAACACTTGCTCATCAATCAAGATTGCCCAAACTGCCCTCAGTCCGTCCGTAACATTGTTCGCACTCACCTGGCTTCAAAAAGTGTTGATGTCTTCCTTGCGGAACCTATCACTGCCAGCACTGACTCGGAAGCTAAAAACGAGTCTACTAGTGAGGCTAGCACTAGCAGTGGCAGCGTCGTCAAGGCCGTGAAACGCCCGAGGACATTGATGGGATTTGCAGACACTGCGCTTACAACAACGCAACAGGACCGCGCAAATTTCAAGTTATTCCGGTTAGCATTTATTTCAAAGCACTCGCATGTCGAGTGATCTACTCACCTGCACTGTAAATTACTAGATTCATTGTTCATGCAAATATACCATTGTCAGCAGTGGAAAACTGGTACTTTCGCAGCTTTATGGATGAAATTCGGCCATCCTACAATGTCCCATCCTGTTATGACTGTCGAGGCATTCGAAAGAGTCAATCATACCGCATCGGTGATTGATCCGGATCTCGACTCGGATGGAAATGAGGTATTGGAAGGTACAGTGTATTCCTGGGCCGAACTCGAGTTAGTTGAGAAAGGCACAAAACCGGCTGCATTCGAAGAAGATATCAGTGTTATTAACAAGTCAGCTGCCCCGGGGAGTACAACATGGAATATCAAGGATATATTGTTGTCGGAAGGCATATACTAGCACCAGAGAGTCGTACAGCATTGGATAAACCTAAATATTTCTGCCGCGTTTTGCCGTTTTGCCATTTTGCCGGCAGACTCACGCTCGAAACAATTCTGCCCCCCACGCTATCCCACATTCTCCTGGCAGCGGGTTGTGCCGCTACTCAATCCGGCGTCTTGTTGGAGCTCTCGCCCATATTCGAAAAGAAGATATTGTCTGCCGTTACGCTTGCTGGGCGCCTCGACCAGATGATAAGTGGGGTGGTCTGGTGATTTCGAGGTGTTTGTCGTGCGACCTGGCGACACGTTCCATGCGGGGACGATGGTGGATATGGATGACAGCGCAGATGGCGTTCCAGGGACGCCAGGTGGAACAGGAACGGCCTAAACCATACTGTGCACGAGTGAATTGGGGCCCACGAAGCGGATACAGCTAGGAACGAGAGAGAGGGAGACGAGGACGGTGAGAATTAGCCAAGGGATTCGAGGTGATGGACAAGCTTGTAGGTCCTGTTGCATTCTCCCTTGTTGCACGAGTAGAGGTTCTTTACCTATGATTTCTGAATCTTCCACTGGGAATGTGCTGTGCTGCAATTCAAAACTTTGCCGGTTCGATGTATGTCACTCCACACTGGGTGCAGTGTTGCGAATGGGCCCCACATTCCCCGACGCCGACGCTGTGTTTCTGACGTCAGGCTATGTACACGAATAGTTGCTGTGCATGCCAGCGCTGCCGCTGCCCAACATGCGGCTCGGCAGATGATTTCCCCGGTCTCCCCGCCTCCTTCCATAGAATCTACAGCAGCATGTGCGAAAATTATACAGGTTTATATATCGCCCCGTCCCCTTTCCCATCTCACAACAACAGCGTGCCTCCCCCTGGTTTTTCCTGCATTACGATTCCCTGAGATGGATTTCTCCCGATTTTCGTTTCGCCGTGGCAGAAAGCCCAAACGCAGCCTTGGGACAAGAGAGCGTAACCAGCAAGTCACACCCCGTCCAAGTCAAGAGTGGCCCTTGGAGGTAAGTCGTGGGTCTGCTACACCTGCGATATCTTGTGTTGGCTGACGGAGCGGCTTTCAGACACAACACGTCGAGGCAGAGGGATTGCCAAGAAACGACTCGAAGGCAGCCAGCAGCATCACAATTCTCCATACCACCCAGGGGGCTTTAGGGAATGAGAATGGGGTGGTCGAGGCGGACACTCGGCTTTCGCACGTCAACCAGGAAAAGCTGTCGACACGAGAGGTTCAGAGAGAAGTTGAACCTTCGCAGCCGAGGAAGAGGATAACCGGTTCTCTGGATGACGCCTGGTCTTCGGGTGTCAATCAAGGGATACTTCCAGTTGACGAACAAGACCAGAGTGACCGTCACCCTACCGTCGTCAACCACAAGCAGCAGCCGAGGAAGAAGGCTCTGGATGACGTTCGGCCTTCGGACGTCGATCGGGAAATACTTCCAGTAGACGAACAACATCAGAATGATTGTCATCCTCCCGCCGTCAAGCACAAGCAGCAGCCGAGGAAGAGGGCTCTGGAAGACGTTCGGCTTTCGGACGTCGATCGGGAGATACTTCCAGTAGACAAACGCCATCAGAATGATTGTCACCCTCCCGCCGTCAAGCACAAGCAGCAGCCTAGGAAAAAAGCTCTGGATGATGTTCAGGCTTCGGATGTCGATCAGCAGATACGTCCTCTAGATGAACAACAACAGGATGACTGTAGCCCTACCGTCGTCGATCACGAGCAGCAGCCGAGGAAGAGAGTAACCAAAGCCCTGGATGTCGGCCGGCCTTCGGATGTTGATCGGGAGATCGTTCCACTAGATGAACAACAACAGAATGACTGTCACCCTACCGTCGTCGAGCACAAGCAGCAGCCGAGGAAGAGGGTAACCAAAGTCCTGGATGAGGTCCAGCCTACGGATTCCAATCAAGAGAGATTAGCTCAGGACGACGCTCAACCTTTGGACATCGCCCGGGAGATGTTGAACATTCATTTGGAGCCAGAATCCATCGTTCGGTCTCAAGAGACGAAGGAAGAGACACTAGAGGTGGAGGAGAGTGTCCAGCCTTCGGATGTCGATCAGGAGATACCTTCGGTAGACGAACAACATCACAATGACTGTGACCCTACCGGCGTCAACCACGAGCAGCAGCCAAGGAAGAGGACAACCAAAGCTCTGGACGACGCTCAGTCTCTGGACATTGCCCAGCAGAAGTTGAACATTCATTTGGAGGAGCCGGAATTCATCGTGCGGTCTCCAGACAGCAAACAGGAGACGCTAGAAGTGGCAGAGAGCGTCCAGCCTTTGGATGTCGGTTGGGAGATACCTCCGGTAGACGAACAACATCGCAATGACTGCCCCCCTCCCGGCATCAACCACAAGCAGCAGCCAAGGAAGAGGATGACCAAAGCTCTGGATGACGCTCAGCCTTCAGACATTGCCCAAGAGAGGGTGATTATGCATTGGGAGGAGGCGAAATCCACCGTTCGGTCTCAAGACAGCAAGCAGGAGACGCAGGAGACGAAGAAGGACCTGCTAGAGGTGGCAGACTCGGAGAGCGCCCAGTCTTTAGATGTCGATCTGAGGATACTTCTGGTAGATGATCAATATCAGAATGACTATCACCCTACCGTCAAGCACGACCAGCAGCCGAGGAAGAAGATAACCAAAGCTCTGAATGTCATTCAACCTTCAGACATTGCTCAAGAGAGGATGAGTATGCATTGGGAGGAATCCTTGGAGTCAAAGAGGGAGATGCTAGAAGTGGCGGAGAGCGTCCGGCCCTCGGAGGTCGATCGGGAGATATTTCTGACAAACGAACAGCATGGGAATGAGAGTTGCCCCCCCGACGTCACGCAAAAGAGACAGCCGAGGAAGAAGAACGACCAAGTTCCAGATGACGCGCCACCCCCCGACTCCATTCATAGAAGACAACCGAGGAAAAAGAAGGACAAAGTCCTGGATGACGCGCAGCCTGTGAGCTTTGTCCAGGAAAGACAGCCGAGGAAAAAGAACAGAAAGGCTCTGGATGTCAATCAGGAGGGACCTTCGTTGTTCATTGGTGGGAGCTTAGTGTAACGCGTTCAATCTCTGGAAGAGATCGCAGAAGAGAGTTGTTTGAGGTTTGGCATTCAAACGTTGATCGTGAGATGCTATCAGTGAAGGAAGTGCCGCAGGACGTTCCACCCATCGGGGGAGGTTGTAGAGGGGGTTCAGGGTTCAAGGTGGCATTCGGTCGAAGTTGACTAGCCTGAGGTTGGATAAAGAGTGGCAGGCCCCTCGTGTTGGACACGCCAAGCTGACGGATGAGCCGGGATGACTACAATATTTACCAGTATAGGTTCCACTTGATCTTTAGTAGTAACTTACCTCCAAGTTGAGGTTGCATTTATAATATGCGTACCGAGTTCTGGTCTTCTTGGGAAGTAGGATCATCCATCTTCGTGAGGGATTCGATCGAGATCTTGGGCTCTGCTGTTTGGTCTGCGTTAGCTCTTCCACCTGCTTCTCCGTCAACTTCATGATCGCTCTCACTTTCATAGCCACTCTCAAAATCATCATTCTAATTCGCCCTGCAGCTGACCATGTAGTTTTGAGTGAGTACGGATACGTGCCAGCTTGTTGTATACCGCTAATTGTGATGTTGACGTGGTTTTCAAAAGCTTAACGGTGAAAGCTTGAGCTTGACTGGAAAGAGACAAAAGTTCAAGATATATATTCGCTCACCTCCATTGTCAGACCGTCCCGACTATCTGATCCGTCTATCGCGCAAAGAGGGTGCCATTGTGAACAACGTCCTGTCATTTGCAGCACTGTGTTCTTTGGTGACTACTCGCACAATCGAAATCTGTTTCTTGCCATGTATGTGCAGTAGATGTTTCCATGCATTCACGCAGCCTCGTAACTCCTCAATTCCTCAAATGCGTTGTGTCACGGTGATGATGCCGAAGACATCGTTGGCGGTCGTTGCACTGGACACAGCGACGCCTTTTCTCCCTCTTTGTTCGCGTCATAAAGACACGCAGCGTGAATGGGGAGAAACACAATGGGCCCAGTCGGCACCAAAAGATGCGACACAACTCTCCGGGGACCTGTGGATATATGGGTCAACTGGACATTGGGTGCAAGAAACCTGACTTGGCGAGTATTCGAGCCTCTCCAACATTGGACGAACGCAGTGCCGATGCTGATTTTGGACCAGGGCGTCACCTTCGTGCAACTCTTCCATCGTAATCCACTCCTTCGATGCTTCTGCTTCAAAGCGAACGGGCGAGCACGCTGCGTGCGAAAGGCCGCTGCGGGAGAACGAGGGCAGTGAACGCGACGGATGGATGAAGCTTGTAATTTGACTGTAGAGGCAGCGGTTGGAAGTGGCGGGTGTTGTCAGAAAGGTTATACTGACCTTGGACGCGAGCATGAGGCGGCAGTTGTGAGCGGTGGGTATTGTCAGAACAAGGGCGCCGTGTTGGAGCGGTGCGGGCGCAGTGGGATGATTTGACCTTGATCGCCGTCTGAGTTACGACGGTTTGGTTGACGGTTTGGTGGTTCTGCGGTAATGCCGATGGTATGACCGTACTCCCAATCACGGTGGGAGTTCAGTCCTGGAGGTGGAGGTACGATGACGTGCGAGCTGCTCTTCAACGAGGATGAGCGCGTGAGTGGTGGGGGCAGGCCAGATGGATATCCTCGTGTCTCTGCTGTAGACCATGCGCTGTGCAGAGCGTCAGCCGGCTAATGCGTGGCCTGAGGTGGGACCGAACGCTCGCTTGCGAGCACTGACGGGGGTACGACTAGTTTGCGAGGAGCATCGCGCACCGGAGCATTCGACGAGCGAGGGTCACGATGCAATGACGGTTTGTAGTCATTGCCACTTCTTGTGGTGACGGTGGAGTACTGTTGACCGGGGTCTGAGCGCTGACATGCGGAAGCATCAAGAGTTGATGCTTTGAAGATGCGCACGGAAAAGCCCAAGGGTACTGGCAAGACATAGTTCTGCTGGTCAAAGGGTAGGGTAGGGTCCCCGCGTTCGAAGGCTGAACGAGGGCGACGTAGGAACTAACCTTGGACGATCCTGGGGGGATCTTCTCGTATGCAACCTTGTCGCTCTTGAACGTCGCGGGGCCAAAGAGTCTATTGGACAGCCGCCTACCGGCTGCGATGGCAACAGGGTTAAGGAGGGCTTTGCAACCAGCACTGACAATGCAATACGTTTGAGTTGTTCTAGAATCTATCGGAATCGACACCGAGGCTTGATCCAGGAATGACATCGTCTGAAGGAATCGTCGGACGCCCCCGGGCGTGTACATCTGACCGTCTGGACGAGTGACCTCGATGGAACTGGGGGACGCCAAGCGCGCGAATTTGGGCTCTGGGACCTCCTGGAAATGGTACCCCGCATGCATTGGTCGGCGGCGTCATCCTGGATTAGCTCACTGGCAACGGGAAGAAAAGGGAATGGACGAGTGCTGCAGACAAAGGGAACCCGCGTTCCAATCAATTGTCTCTTCAGAAGCCACAGTGTTTTCGCAAACACTCCCGTGGCCCTGGGAATGGGTGGAAATGATGGGTGGAAATCAAAATGGCCCCCACGCGTGAGATGGCCTCCCATTGACACGGTTAGGTTCACGGCCCTCACCACAACAAATCCCAAAAAATCCCTTTTTCCGGCCTAGTCCGTCAAATTCAACCATATGGGTATCATTCGAGAGGCGGCCGCCATTTGTTCAAGAACGCGTGTATATCCGGGACCTTCATGCATGTGCGTACTTTAGAGTCGTAGCTAAAGAGGCCTTTACATGCACAACAATGTTGTACATCCGAATCAACGTCGTTCTCGGCCGATAAGTACGTTCCGACGGCGGCGGTCACCAGAAGCAAGCCTTGTGGTATTGGGACCGACAAGTTACACGTAAACACGAACACGAAGATGTGACTCGACCTGACTCGACGCAGTGTAATAAAAACAGGGTCCACCATCTTGACCTTCCCCACTCCTCTGAGCCATGACGATCGAGTCACTACCCAATGGGCTTGCAGAGACGCCCTACGAAACACGCGAAAGCGAGCGCGAGAAACCAGAGGCTAGACTCGCGCTACTTGACGTGCGTGCACGGATTCGATCGCGAGGATCGGCTCCAACTGACTACCCGTCAGATCTCTAAACTGACGATCAAACTGGCCGACGCGCCAAAACCCCTTCCAGATCTCGAGGCGCACGCGTTTGGCACGGTAAGTATGCACCCCGCAAACATGTTACCGTGACATCATTGATCGTCCTCGGCCTCGACGCGCTGACCGGACTGGGATTGGGACTCCAACAGACCTTTAGCGACCACATGGCCATCGTGTCGTACCATCCCGCCTCTGGATGGTCCCCGCCTGAAATCAAACCCCACGCACCGCTCACGCTCCACCCCGCCTCGCCCTGCTTCCAATACGGTTGTAACGTGTACGAGGGTATGAAGGTGCGTCGTTCCCACCGTGCTCGAGGCATCCAACACGGTTGACGTGCGCACGACATGCAGGCCTACCTTGGACCTGACGGCAAAGCGCGACTGTTCCGCCCCGAGACGAATATGCGCCGTTTGGAGCGCTCCATGGCGCGTATGGCGCTTCCTGTGAGTCGGGTTGCTTCTCCGTCTCCGTCTTTGCCCACATTGTGTGTGATAGCCTGTCGACGGCGACGTCGTCCTTGACCTCATCAAACGTCTCGTCCAGACCGACAAACGATGGATCCCCGCGCTCCCAGGATATAGTCTCTATCTCCGCCCGACCGTCATCGGTACGCGACCAGGTGCGTCCCCTCTTGCCTTGCTCTGCGCCCACCCACGGCTCACAACGGCACCAGCAATCGGCATCGCCGCCTCCGACCATGCCCTCCTCTACATCATCTCCTGCCCCTGCGGACCCTACTTCCAACGCCCTCTCTCCCTGCTCGCCGTGTCCGACGCCGTGCGTGCATGGCCGGGCGGCACCGGCGGACACAAAATCGGCGGCAACTACTCCCCGGGGTTCCTCCCCCAGCGCGAAGCAGCCGCGCAGGGCTACGACCAGGTGTTGTGGCTGTTTGGCGAGGAGCGGCAGGTGACCGAGGGGGGCGCGATGAATGTCTTTGTCGTGCTCAACCGCGCGGACGGTCATGGTGCGTGTTGAACAGGCGGGGCAATCGCGAGCTGACGACGTGGGTAGGTTTGGACGTCTTTACGCCTCCGTTGGACGGGATGATCTTGCCTGGCGTTACGCGCGCCTCGTGTCTCGCCCTGCTCTCAGACCCTGCCTTTTGCGCGACCATCTCCTCTTCCACCACTACCACAGGAACGACCATCCACCCCTCCGAACGCACCTTCACCCTGACCGACCTCGAACGCTGGTCCGCCGCCGGGACCCTCTCCGAAATCCTCTGTGTTGGCACAGCCGCGATCGTCGTCGCCGTACATCAGATCGGGTTCGACGGGCGTGTCGTCGTCAAGGCGCCGACGTACCCCGACGACGCGAACGGGCTGGGTCTCGTCGGGAGGGCGCTCAGAGCGCGGATTCTGGCGGTGCAGGAGGGACGGGAGGAGTATGAAGGGTGGGGGGTCGTTGTGTCCGAGTAGGTGTGCACACGTTGCCCATCGATGGTTCACCACCCAATCGAGTAGTTTCCATATATGTACACATGGTCCGTGCGCACACAGTCGAGCGTATATAACCCTGTCTCGTGACTGATGCCAATTCTTCATCTCTTGTGCTCGGGCATGTACTGTCGCCAGTGAGGTTTTTACCGAGGCACAGTCTTTTGCTGATTGCAAATTACACATCCGAACCCGTCTGTTAGCTTTTGGCTTTCAGCAATTTTTGGAAAACCCTTTGGTTGGGTGCTGACGAGTGCGCTATAGAGTGCATGTTTTCTCGAGAAGGGTAGTAGAAATTGGGGGTGGATAGAAACACATGTTGTGTACAGTATATGTGGATCCTACCATGTATCCTCGCGCGTGTCATGCAATACATTTCGTTACTCTCTCCTGGCCTTGGGCTTGTCAATAGCACAAGATGCTCTCCCCCCGTTCCTTGTCAAGTTGTCTGATCTTGTTCTGCAAACATGGCATGTCAGTGTCCATACAAGTCCGCGGAGATCATCAGGGGTAGGACCGAGGCACAAACATGACCGAAATTGAACGTGAAAACTACAAGAGGGGACGAAAGAGAACAGCGCGACCCACCTCGAGCGTGAACAGGTGCGCGTCGTACGACGCCGGTGCGAGCACGCGCATGCTCTCTGCAAGCTGGTAGAGATAGTCCTGTGTGCGTGTGTACCAGGTCAGCGCGTCGTTCCTTTCGTCGACGGGGTGGGCGACGAGAAGAGGAGGCCCGAGACAAAGGGGAGCCACGTGCCTTGTTACGACCCGAGGGGCCAACCGAGCGCCAGATACGCACCGCGAGCTCATCCAGGGGTTCAGAGTGAACTGTCGGTGCACAGGTGCACAGTTATCGACGCGACGTTGCAAGGGTGAGGTTGGACCTACCGAAAGAGGGATTGTCCGGCCGGCTGACGTAGCACTGCAAGATGCAAAACGTCATGTCATCACGCATTCCCAACTTCAAAGGCGACAACGCACACATGCTTGGTGTATGATGACCTTCTCCATGCCGTTCTCTTTGGTATATACGTCCAGCGTTTCTACCGTGTAGTCCTGCCACATATCAGGTCGTGATGAGAGAAAGGGTGGGGAGGGAGCCTACCGTTTCTCGGTTGTCTGTGACGAACGGCGCATCGCGTCGTTAAGCTCTAGATCCGGAAGAAGGACGTGGGACGCACCTAGGTTTTTGCGTACTTCGGCAACGTGCGCCGGGTCAATGGTAAGTGCTACGCCTGTTCGCCCGCCATGATGAGCATGTCCGACTTCGTGATACATGTAGGCGCAAAAAAAGAGTGCTCACCCCACACGATGTCCTCTTCGGGGGACGCATCCTGTTCGAAGCAAGCAGATACATGCAAAAATTAGCCTCTCTACTTTCTTTTCCGTATCTATTGGACACGCACAGATGAACACATTCGATTCCAGTCTTCTTTGTGGATGATCGTCACCACGCGTCCGGGATTCTTGGAACGGGGGAGCGTCATCACCAGAAAAGTCCGCGGCGGTGGGTGTGAGTGGACCCACCTCTGGTGTCCCCCGATGGTCGTGCGATTTCAAAGCAAAGCGGCGGACGAACCCTTTCAAGAAGCCGGGGACTAAGGTGGTGTTGGGGTAAGTAAGTGTCAGGGAGGAAAAGAGCAGGGCTTACCCTGGGATATCACGTGTGGGGGAGGCTGCTCGCCGGGTGCTCGGTTCAGCTCGTTTAAGCACGCAGTGACAAACTCAGGAAAGACCCACCTTGAAGATGAGAGAGCCGTATCCGAATACGATGAATGGGGAAGTAGCCATTACTCTTGTTCTCTTCCGAGTTCACAATTACCAAGGCTGGTTAGACTCCCTCCCGCTATATACCCTTTCATCGCGTGTTCGAATACCATTTCCGTCTCATTCGCGTTGCCTCTATGTTGATTTCAACGAGATTAAGTTTGCGCCCTCTTTCTTCCGGAGCGCCCAATCAAACCAATGCCGGCGGGGTTCCTCCCCACTTCCCTGTTCATTAAACATGCGATATCCAAGACATGAATGTAAAACACCAACCGTCTTCACATTCACAGTTCGGCGAAACCGCCCCAGTAGGCATTTCAACGCACAAGATGGCTAGAAGTATCCCCTGTTGGAAGCACCATCAAGACGAGTGCGCGAAGAGCCCTACAATATGGTTGATTGGCTCTCTGTTCAGCGCTTCATTTCCCCTTTACCACTAGTAGCGCGGCAATGATAATCAAAGGGCTGATACACCACGATAAGCCTATCCGGAAAGAAGGTCCCAGTCGCGCGACCTGGCCAAAGTAAGGGCGAGTCACAAATTCATCAGACCATAGTCTATGCAAAGAAGCACCCACATTTCATAGTGAATTTCCATTCTCCCGAAGAGTACTTGACGCATGCTTTCATTGTTCCGGGACACAGCAACCCTCAGAAGCACGTTCCGCTTTTGGGTCGCTGGACTCCCTCTTCTGGGTAACTGCAATTGCTCTTGGACTTGCGACGAGTCTGACTTGATTGACATCCTTGCCAACTCCGACCGCGCGGCGGACCTCTACCAACCGTTATGCAAATGTGTTTTCAAGTTGCACAGGTGATCGCAACTTCCACTTACTGGAAGGTTCCCGGAGCCTTGCGGTTAGTTCGGTTCGGGTCCTCTTTCTCTTCCGGAGCGTTCGGGTGGTTGAGTAACTTGTGCCACTCAGTCTAATCTGTGTGTAGTGTCCACAGGCAGTGTTGATGATAAACTCCGACGATTCACGCCAAGGCAAGAACACAACGTATCGAAGCTCTGAATCTGATAGTTTGGCTACTCCTCCGGTATTGTCGTTGAGTCCAAGTTCTCCTTAAGATGAACGCTTCTTGCTGTGTTTCTGTGCTCCATGTACGCCGGGTCACCCTTTCCCTGGGACTGCCAGTATTCGGATTCGGGTGATCGCAACCAAACCAACACACGGAGTCGGAATGACGGAGCAAATCTTTCCGTTTCATGCTGCCGCTTGTTATCTTCCCTCCCTACGTTACAACATAGCTCGCATCCATCCCGTCGAGTCACTTACGCTCCAGGTTCTTCACGTATCTCTGGTGGGTGCAGAACATCACTGCTAGTTCTTCACTGCAAAGTTGTCAAACATTCGCGCACTCGTCCTTGGACCTCCAAATGAGTCTTGAATCAGTTTCTTATCTCCTATCTTCGCTTATTCCTTGTCGCAGTTCCTCGTAGACAACTTAACGTCATCATCCGACCTTGCTTCTTGTGCCTATTCTCCACGATGGCGTGATACCGCAGGTTCATACCCTCGGACCTGATCCAATGGAACGGTTCTAGATACGTGGTGGTATCGTCGCCTTCGCCATCTCCACACTTACCGCCGCAGGCAAGTCTTATCCGATTAGCGCTAAACACTCCCTTTCTCCGTCTCCGATCAATTGGATTTTGATATGTATGGTTGCCAAGTTCTCTGGATCGATGCCTCACAAGTACCACGCAGCGGACACGAGGGTCCCCCTTTTCCCGCTCTAGAAAGCACAGATCAGGCGGGAAGGTGCACCATCTAGCCTCCCTGGCGCGCATCTGCCGCGTGGGTCGTCTTCACCCTCACTTTCTCCGGTGCAGAAATGCATTGTGACTGTGGAGGGGTTGTACAGTACATGCTCCGAGCTTCACCAGCACCCCACATAACCAATCTCCCCTTGTTCATGCCCTCCTGGTCTTGTCACTGCCCCTTCGCGTCTTCCTCTTTCTCCTCGTCGAACCGTCTAACTCGAGTCTGTGATAGTAAGAGCAGTGATATTGCCAGCCAGGTCCGTGAGGAACGGGGATGACAACCAAACGAATAAGCGAGACCCACCTCGAGCGCAAACAGGTGGGAATCGTGAGATGCCGGTGCGAGCGCGCGGACGCTCTCTGCGAGCTGGTAGAGGTAGTCCTGTGTATCCTGATTAGGAGAGACAAGGAAGAGAAAGGGAGCGAGATGTACCTTGTTCTTACCCGAAGGGCCGACAGAGAGCCATATGTGCGCTGCGAGGGCGTCGAGGGGTTCAGAACCGACTATTGGGTGGTAGCTATGGGGACGGCTGTGGAAGAGAGAAGCTTGAACGTACTGAAGGAAGGGTTGTCGGGTCGGCCAACGTAGCACTGTGGGCGCAGGAAAATTGTCGCGTCAGAATCGTCACGTTGCACGCCGATACCGTTGGGAAGCGAAAGTGGGTACATACATATGCCTGGCGTGAGAGAAGTCGGTCATTGGGGTGTCATGAGATAGACAAACGATGATCGTAAGAGGGACGAAGCGGACGTACGTCGTGTATGGCGACTCTCTCTACGCCATCGTCTATGGTATATATATCCAATGTTTCCATCGTGTATCCGTCCTGCTTTCTCGCGTGAGACGGGATGCGAGCGAGGATGGTTTGACCTCCACCACGCACCTTTTCCCGGTAATCTGCGACGCCGATACATCATTCGTTCCAAAGACTACGATCTAGAGGTCGCAGTCTCTAGAAGCTCGCAGACTCACCCAAGTAATCACGCACTTCTGCGACGTACGCCGGGTCTATGATATACGCTACGCCTGTTCACCCACCATTGTGAGCCTGTCGATAAATACGCTTCTCGTCAAACAAATGGCGGAAATACTCGCCCCATACGACATCCTCGTGCGGAAACGCATCCTGTTCAACGCTTGGAATGGGTAGGATGGCTCAAAAGTAGACACGACACGTACGGACGCAGAAAATCTATCCCAGTCTTCTTTATGAACGAGCGTCACTACGCGTCCAGGGTTCTTGTGTACGAATGCAAGGCGTGAACGAAAATTGGTTAGTCTCGAATTCCGTATGGGGCGGGCGTTGGATGTAAAAAATGAAAAAAAGGGCGAGGCTTTGTACTCACCTCTGGCGTCCCCCGATGGTCGTGCGACCTCTGCGCGAACCGTCGGACGTAGCCTTTCAAGAAACCAGGAACTGACGGGGGTGTTCAAGAATGAGATTGTGCCGGATAACAAGGCGTACCTTGGGATATAACGTGTGGGGGAGGCTGTCGACCGACCGGAGTCGCTCGGCGGTTCAGCTATGAGTTACAATGGTCGGGGATGCCATCGCGTACCTTGAAAATAAGAGATCCGTATCCAAATACAACGAATGGAGGGGTAGCCATGGAAGTTCTTGGTCACTACGTCGGAGTCAATGCGGAATCAAGTTACACTTCAGTCAGACATCAAGCGCTGGTCTATCCGATCAACTTGCAATGATCATGGTCACTGCATTATCAAATGACGTGGCGTATCTGATAAGACCACGTGACTTGTCATGTTAGTATTTTCCCGGAATCAGTCAGCTGTACTTCAAGAGTTGGGCTAAAGAAACACGTTCTTCAACTGATGTGGAACAAAAACAGTGAATGATTACAAAACGTTAACCTCAAGTACATAAGAAACCGACCACTTTCCAGCCTGACCCAATGGGCTGCAAGAGTAGCAGACCGCGCCTTCACCTGAAGTTGTACTTGATTCTTGCTCTCCACTCTACAAACGCCGGCCACAGCCAGTACAAAAGATGCCCTACTTTGAAATACAATGGTGTAAACACTGCCTTTTCACCCGTGTCGATCGCACGAATGCATCGGTCCGCTATAAACTCGCGTTTTAGACCGTGCTTGTTTGGGTCAGCTTCGTGGATCACGGGACTGGAAATACCGGGAGGATTATCGACCGCAGAAGCGCGGAAAGCACCCTCGATGGTTCCTGGAAGGAAGAACGTAAAGCTGATAGAAGGGTGTTCGATGGATAGCGCCTGGTAGAGTAGCAGTGATGCAGATTTCGTGGCAGCATAGAGCGAGCGAGTCGGCGGGGGAATCACTGCCGCTACAGTCGAGAGCAAAAGTATCGACGGCGACGAGGAAGTATACGAGAGCAAGGGAATCTGTTCTAATGCTGCATCAAAGTATTTCTCAGCACCGTGTATAGGGTCTTACGAATGCGATGGCAGCAATGTAAGGACCGATGAAGTTGCCATTCATTGCAGCCGTGGCAGCGTTCAAGGCATGTTGGATACCCTCCGGACTAGCCTGAGAACCGACGATGTCTGGCACAGACATGTCCACACCTGCAACGGACATGAGTGGCTGTAGAGCAGAAACACCTGCAGTGAGGATGAGAGTGTCGAGTCCGCGCCATACTATAGACAGGCATGAGCAGCGTGCCACTGCGATATTTTAAACTGTTACTAGCCTTTCTGCAGTGTTTCGCGCAACTGAATCATGTCTGGCACATCTCCACAATCTCCTCTCACGCCAAGCACGCGGTCATTGAACCCCCCGCGTTCCGAGAGCTCCCTGCACTCCTGTACCACCCCGTCCAGGTTGGGTTGTCGCCTACCCACTATGCACACGAAAGCACCACGAGCAGCGTATTTTTGGGCCAACACTCGGCCTACACCACTCGTTGCGCCCAGGATTAGCACACGTTCGTGTTCTGTGGTAATTTTGGACGTCCGTCGCGATTGGCGGGACCGAAAGAGGTAAAGGGTCGAAAGACCAACTGCGAGGACTCCAGCTGCCGTGGACAGCGGTGATTTTTGAGCGATTTGAAGGACTTCATCTAGTGCCTTCGAACCCATGGTAAGCTCGCTTCCAAGGTTAGTTGGCTCGTCCGATCTGGTCCGAAGTTTGATTGCTTATGTAAAGACGAGTTGTTCCTTCTCTAACTTGAATACTACCCTCATCGCTCCAATACTTCCGGCTCGAATGTCTGCTGCCCACGGTGCCTTTCACCCTTTGACAATGCAGGACCGGGTTTCATTGGCAGAATCTTGTCTACTGAATTCAGATATGGCTACAAAAGTGCTTCAACAGTGACAGCACTCATATCAGGCCGAAGGTGGAGATCCTGGCCACTTCCTAGCGGCAGCGCGCTTTCCGTATCCACTTGGTAAAATAGCAGAGTTTTCATTGTACAGGTCAAGATTTGTCAAACTGTCAGTGCAAGAGCAGGTGTGGAGAGTGATTTTCGCAACACGTGACAACGACGCGTCGACATGCCACAGACTTGGGTGCTCCACACGGCTATTTGCCGACGAAAGTCAACGGCATTGTGGAATGCAGCCAGAGGGTCGTCCGAACAAATATCACACCGCTGCGCAGCCATCTCTGCGCATGCCATCCATCCTTTAGACCTCGCCCACCTGTACGTTGGCTCAGTGTCGTGGGCGTTCTAACAGAGCCGGAACCGACGTTCAATCTCTCTCAAAAATGTTCTCTTCTGTACTTTTCTTACTGACTTTCACAGGTTTATTTTTTTTGCAATCGTCGGCAGCTGATGCGCAGCATTGGAGATCACGCTCTATTTACCAGGCACGTTTGATACCATTTTTGTTCGGCAATGGGTGCTGAACGGTGTTGTAGGTCATGACAGATCGCTTTGCTCTCCAGGATGTTAGTAACGGCACTGCGTACAACGTTCCTTGTAATACGTCTGCCCTTCGGTACTGTGGTGGTACTTGGAGAGGTATCATTGATCATCTTGATTACATCCAAGGCATGGGTTTTGACGCCATTTGGATCTCACCGCCATTTTCCAACGTCGCTGGCCAGACCCCGATGGGCGAGGCCTATCACGGGTGCGTTCGCGGCGTCGTTCGTCGCCCGAACGCCAATGTTGACAGATCTCTGTCCAGCTATTGGCCTCAGGATCTAACCAAACTCAATTCACATTTTGGCACAGCCAAGGACCTGAAGAACCTCAGCGACTCCCTTCACGCGCGAGGGATGTACCTCATGGTCGATGTCGTCGTCAATCATATGGTGTCTTCTCGTCCTTTCAATATCACCGCTGTGCAACTTGCGATCAATAACTCAACTGCGCCTGTCACAAACACCACCGCACTCTACCCTTTCACCGATCTTTCGGATTTCCACTCGGTTTGCTGGATCACAGATTACAGCAATCAAACTGAGGTGGAACAGTGTTGGCTAGGGAGCGAGAGCATGCCATGGGCTGACGTGGATACAGAAAACCCAAAGGTCATCGGTACGCTGAACAACTGGATCACGAACGTGGTTGGGGACTTTGGAGTGGATGGGCTGAGGTTAAGTACAGTCAAGTTTATTTCGAGGGACTTTTGGAACACTTTCACGACCCAGGCGGGGGTTTTCACCCTGGGAGAGGTATGTCATGCGTGGAGTGACAGGAAGGCAACTGACGTATTTGATAGGTGTATTCAGTCGACGTCAATTATGCCAGTCCCTATACCAGTGAGTCGAAGGGATTCGATCGCCAGCGAAGAACGACCTACTGATGTTATAAAAGGTGTGATGAACGCTGTGCTGGATTATCCTACCTGGTTCGAACTTGTGCCCGCGTTTGTGTCACCGGAAAGCGACTTCAATGCGTTAAAATATGTTGTTCAGCAGTCGCAGGGTGCGTACACCAGCGGAGCCTTCATGACGGGGTCATTCCTGGAGAACCATGATCAACCCCGTTTCGGTTCGCTGACCAGCGATCCCGCGGTACGAGCAACTCTGAACCCTAGATCAATGTGTCGGCTAAATGCCGAGTCACACAGCTCCGTGCGAATGCCATTGTCTGGCCATTCATTCACGACGGTATCCCCATACTTTATTATGGTAGGCTGTAACCTTGTTACGAGGCAAAATATCTCTATTCAGGAGGTGTCAGGTCAGGAACAAGGACTTTCTGGTGGCCAAACTCCGAGCAATCATGAAGCGTGAGTTGCTGGTTGTACACCACCTTGATAATGCTCACTCCAACCATAGACTCTGGCATACCCGATACGATCCTGAGCACCCTCTCTATATGATGGTCACAGCATTAAACCAAGCTCGAAAAGCAGCAATCGCCTCCGAAAAGTATTTCCTGACGACGCCGGTTAGTCATCCTCTTAACTCAAGTCCGAACGAGGACAAGCGAAGAGGACAGTGGTCAATCTGACCTAATTAGATGCAGTTCCTGGATTCCAATTCGTCAAACACACTCGTAATTTCAAAACCCCCCCTGCTCGCACTCCTAACCAATATTGGTAGCCAGCAGACGAGCTCCGTACGATGGAGTGTGACGCATCCGGTGTTCAAAGGCAGACAACAACTCGTAGACGTGCTGACCTGTCGTACGTTTATTGCAGGAGAGAACGGAGGCGTATCAATCCAATCAGACGAAGGGATGCCAAAGGTACGATCAGGGTGTCTTTATTTGACGCTGAACTGCGTCATCGCTTCTCCCCTAACTGTTGTTTGGATAGGTGCTCATGCCAGTGGCATCACTTGCAAGCACAAACTTGTGTCCGCATGCGAGCGCAGATGTCGGTAGTGGCAGACGCAGCACTGACAATATGGTGTCGTTGGCAACTATCCTCGCATCGACGGTTGTCCTGGCAGTGGCCAACTTTGCTTGAGATGTTGATTATCAGCCGGCACTGCCCGCACAGGCTGCACTCCTATTTGGATCCCAAGTGACTAGATATGCAGTTGGACTGGACTGGGGAACTTAATATAGATCGCTGTCAGACGCTCCTTTTCGCGCACGAAGCTAACTACATTACTATCATGGCTATCGATTGGTTAATCTCGACTGTCAGTCGCGAGCGCTAGTTGTTACTTAGATTGCTGCATAGTGCACTTGAGATGATTGACTCGATTTGGGCGGCGCAAGTTGTTGGCTGATCTTGGCTATTCGGATCCATCGGATGCCTTACTAACCGACTCGTTACCAAGCAGATATTGCGTTACCTGAGCGCCACAGCATCCTCAAACAACCCTTTTGAAAGCCGTTCTCAGGCAGGACAACTTCACTCCTACCCACCATGGCTGTCAGATCACCACAGGACATTTATGCAAGACATGTATCGTCTTCTCGTGGCTACCCTATGTGGACCCCCGAGCCAAGCAGCCAGCTGTTATCTTACCGACCAGAAGGGCTTAGGATCGGGGACGTTGGCGTTGTCGTTCCTGAGAACGGCAACTTCGATGTTTTTTTCAACCTCTGCCTACCCAAGGACCATCGTTTCCACCGGGCCACCGGCGTTCCCGACGGCTTCACCGCCATCGAATTGAGTGACACGGACATAAAGACCGTTCCAAACGTAGAGAGTGTAGGTCAGGTCATAACGGCGTCTTCCGTGACGAGAGTTGGCAGTGATGGGGCGTCTGTCAGTTGCGAGTTGCCACCGAGGTGCGCTTGTTTCGTCGCAATGGGCCTCAATTCATCCCAACCCAACATGGGATAGATTCGGCCAGCCAAGTGCCACAGGTTTTAAGTTCAATATGTCGTCAAACGAAGGGGCACTTCTCGTTCTCCCCGAAGGCGCAGAGCGCCACGACGTCCGAGACCGTCGCCCTTTCTTCGAGCAGGCTTCTCGCCACGCAGCGACTTGGTACCATTTCGCAGAGGAGAATCTCGGCCGGATCATCAGTCACGACTCCATCTACGTCATCACAGGATTTCACAAGGCTCGTTCTTGGGGTCTCGCGGGATACCAAAACGAACAAGGGAACGGCGATTTTTCTGCTCAATTCACAGTCGGGGCGCGCGAGGGTGCGGCAGGTTATAGTTGGGAGACAACGCAGAGTATGGATTGGCGTGTCGGTCCCTTTGATGGTCTCGGGATCCCGAATCAGTCCGTGTTCATCCGTGGGTTCAAGATTGCGCTGAGGAGTACGGTGCAAGGCGTGCCTCAGAGATGGGTCAGCTACCAGCCGAGTCCTCCCAATGTTCGATCCAATCATGGGACTTCTTCTCGCGACTCGTGGCTAGCCAACGTTTGGAAGGGTATTTCCAAGACTATTGGCGCGTCGAGTGAAGGGGTCAACCGGAGCGCGGGGCCTGATCCACGTGAAAACTTGGGTGTGCGTATTGAGATTCAGCGCATACCAGAAATTTTACCAGTAGGGGCTTGATCACTTGAGTGCGCGACGTTGCTGTTCTAAAGGCATTATTAGGTTTTTCACCCCTCGGACGTCATCAATCAATATATACTGCAGAAGGTACATCTTGTGGGATCGGTATCAGGGATATGGTGAAGGTTATACATCTTTCCACAGGAACCATCTGCAAAGGTGGCGATTACGCACGATAACGACTGGGGTTCAATCCTCGACATGGTCAGTTGTGCGTTCACAGGGGTTCTTACTTCAAACGTTGACGTGCATGCATGTTCCAGAATCTGCTCAAGCCCGAAGAGCTCGTGCAGGACGAACTTCTGACGAAAGTGGTGTCTGAAAGGTACACCATAATCTCACGAGACGGTAAGCGTTCCAGTATGCACTATAGCAACCACTAACGCTATTTAGGTGTGGCGTATTTGCAAAGCAAGAGGTCTGTTTTAGCCAGGCGTATCGAGCTTGACCGCCCCGATCTAATCTTTCATAGCGGTCTGGACACTTTTGTCGACGCGACTACAAATGACTCCTCAATAACAGAGGCTGGCCATCCTGGGTCTCTTAGCGTAGTATCTGAGAGCAATTATCGTTGTA
>JBBPNN010000367.1:0-28257 GCA_038090935.1 Hortiboletus campestris
CTTCAAAGGTGCGGCGGACCGTCAGCCAGCCTTTGCGGGTCCGCGGGAGGTCGTTCACGTCGCTGGGCGGCTCGTCCGAGAGACCTTTGGGGGGATCGTGGTCACTGCGTTCCGGAGGGCGCAGTTTGGCATTCTTGTTTGTGTCTGGGTCGGGAACTGGAACAGAGGTATAGAAGGTGATGAAGATGAAGATAAATATGACTAGAGGGATGAATGTTAGACCGCCGAGTACATATGCATACAGGAGTGCGCGAAGAGACATGAAATTTCGCCGGTGATACGGATAGTGTAGGGCTGCTGAAAAGTGTGATAAGTGTCCAAAGGGATGCCAGCGCGCACAGAATGCGCCAAGTCTAGGTGCAGGAGGAAAGGAAAGGAGCGGACTCGACGAGAGGTGGTGGTCAACGTTCGCAGCGAGTCGACTCCGTTTTCCCACATGTTGCCTTACACGTGTACGTATGTCTTATTTCCGCGACTGTGTGGACCACATAAGGCCGACTCGCAGCAAGTGGTTTTAAAGCATGAGATATTGAAAAGACCAGCGTAACAGCCCAAGTAGCACAAGATAGATGTGAACGAGTCGTGACATGCAAAGATTGATGGGATAGCGGCAAGGAGACATGGTAAGGAACATTGTATCATAGAAACGAGCCATCATGTCCGACTCGAAAGACCAACAACGGTCGAGTCTTTTTCGGGGAAGCACGGTCCTCGAGAACAATTCCTTCGTACATTGTTCAAATCAGGCGGGAGTGCGATCTGCACTGTGACAGTGTCCGTGGGAGCAAGCGCATCAGACATGTACCGAAGGAAGCGCCTTGGCAGGGCACCCAGTAGGAGCATGGACAGGGGTGATGACGATGGTGGGAGCGAAAGCGTCAGCAGGACGGAAGACTACGGGTTCTTGAGAGAAACATAGGAATCAATCCAGAGGCATTACTCGCAGGAGCAGAGGATCGCCGGCGCTTTCGTGTTCGTCGCTCCGGATGAGAGATCGGATGAACGGAGACCCTGCGAAGCAAACGCGGGCTCGACGGGTTCTGGATACTCCGTGAATTAATGAGCCTCCGTCAACTCCGCTAATGGCATGGTCGGTGTCTTTCTCAAGCACACCCTTCAAGCTGAGCACGCTTTTCTCGTAAAGGGCCCACTACGAAATGTCGACCGGAACATAGAAGAGACGGGTCAGAGTCGGAACGGCGCGAGCTCCAAGGTATGTGGCTAGGGAAGACTTACGAGGGCATCTTCGTCCTCGGCTTTAGACAGATGATGATTTACTCGCGCTGTGGTGGCAGACGAGCCGTGCACCAATCGCAGACCGAGGACTTGATCGGCAATGGCAGGTAGCCAATGCCGGTGGAGAGGCCAAAGCCGGGAGACACTTGGCACGAGCATGATCCGCTCGGCGGGCAGCCTGTGGACGTGTATGACGATGATAGCTTTGACAGCTTGAAACTATACACTCATATTGCGAAGATTGACAAGACAGGGGTGAACGAAACGGCAGACACAGCTTGGGACAGAACTTATAATAATTTAACTTTCTGGCAGCAGCGTTCCTGAGGATGGACAAACGCGGTCATAGTAAATCTTATCGTATCCAGGTGCTTACGACTGGTACGTCATATCTAGTGAAGGTTGGCATCCGTATGAGAAGAAAGAGGCAAGCAGCTGTTGGCAATTCAAGTGTTTATTGGAAAGAAACGTCAACATGCGGATGCAGGGACTGGGACATTTTCTGTGGGGACCATCTAGATATGAAGATAGATTAGAAAGTCAAAATGAAGGGGCCGGCAAGACCCGAGCCCGTGGCTGGCGTCGCGACGAATGAGCAAAGGGCTATTCCCAAACGACGCGCCTGGGCTCGGCTGTCAGAGGTGGTGTGATAGAACATCTCATCAGGAGAGCAGAGCTACCACCGGAGTGATACAAGGATGATAATGTGTCAACGGATGGACAGCGGAAGGGGACAAGAGGACGAATTCCGAAGGAGGTGGGACGAAGCTGTACGAAACAGTTCGCACATGAGGCGATCATTATCAGTGATGCCTCGAGGCCCTGCAGAGGGGCCAAGCAGGCTTGATTGAGTAGGAATGGGCCATGGGGATGGCTTGGGAAACACGCTTTGAGGACGTGGGAGATCAACGGGGTGATTGCAGCGCAGCGTGGTTGTCCGATGGCGTCGTTGTGGAGAGGCACGGGCGGGTTTGGGCCTGTTGGTGGACAAAGGCAGCCTCGAGGCCCTGCACGGACGAGTACAAATCCTGTGGTAGCGCCCATAAAACATGCCTTGAGGCAGGTCTGTGCCGGGTATTTAGCGATCGGGTGTCACTCGTCCATCCGTTCTTCCCGCCCCCCATGCTCACTGCAACCTTCCGCGGTTCTCCCCCCCCGCACATGCAGCGCCGTGGCAGATCCCGTCTCATCTCTCCCGTCGCGCTCGCTCGACAGGCCTCCGAAGAACGGAAACGCTCGCTCGTCCCTCCAATCACCGACCCGTTGCCACCCGCACATCCTGACCCACCTCCCCCACAATCCCTCGAGGACCAGATACAGGTCGCGTACGCACTCGACAACATCCGTCTCGCGAAGATCCTCCTCTTGAAACTCAACGGCATACTTGTCTCCAACGACGCGGATCCGCGCATTGACGAGGTCCGCGACGAGGACTTTGACATGTGCTTCGCCCCCTCTGGCCCCCTCACCCTTGACGACGCCCACAAACGTGCCCTCCAGCACACACAGCACAAACAGAGGCTGTGGTGGCACGAGTCTCAGCGCGCACAGCGTCTCAGAGCCTGCGAAAAGCTCTGGGAGGACGAGAAGAACCGTCTCCACGCAGAGAAACTCCGTGCTCTCCAAAGACGAGAACACGACGCCCTCGTGCAAGAACGTTCCCGTCTGGCGCAGAAGTGCATCCAACACCGTTCCACACGGGTACGTCCTCTATCTCTCCTCGTCAGCCCCCTCTTACCGTGTCTTCCTAGTCGCGCTTGGAGACCCCCCTGTCCAACAAACGAGACCAGGATCTGTTCCAGTACTCCTTCATGCCTCCCTCCAAACCATCGACCTCGGTATTACCCTCTCGCTCTCCCAAGAAGCCCTTGGCCCGTTCACCCGGGCGTCAGAACCGCTCCGTCTCTTTCAAAGAGGTCATCAATGCTATGAACGGCCAACTCTTTCCTCTCGACCCTTCTGAGCGTGTAGAAGACGCACGACGCATCGCCGGATTGCCCATCCCGAGCTCAGCCCCTCATAGACGCAAGGCTTCCATGCGCACAGAGCTACTCGACAGTCTTCTCCACGCCGTCGAGTGGCAAGAGGGAGATAGACGAAAAGCCAAAGGCAAAGAGGTCGTCCGCGATCAGCACACTCTCAAATCCCCTGTTCGTGCGCCGACCCCCATGCCTTCAGTCCCGTCTTCCTCTTCTACATCGCCCTCCCGTTCCAGTTCCTGGCTGACTTTTGGCAGCTGGCGCTCCACGGCCACTGACATCACTACCCCTGACTCTCCTGTGTTGGCTTCTCCCACCTCTTGCCAGCCCTGTCTTCTTCCCACTCTCATCGAGACTCAACGTGAACTTCACCCACGCTGCGCTTTTGTTCGCATCTCTGTTGAAGAGAGCCCCTTGTCCCCCCCAATCACGTCACACCATCGACCCACTCTTCTGGAAGACGATAGTCCGCGTGCTACGCCTTCCGGCTCTGCCACCGAACCCTTTTCATCTCCCGCCATACGGGGAGCCTTGGTGAAGCGTGTCACCCGCTCCGTCGCCACCATCGTCGAGGCCGCCAAAGGTCTCCAATCCGCCTACATTACCGCCACGATGTTCACTGCAGGATCTCCATACCAGTCTGTTACCCCCTCACAGCCTCGCGCTCCACTCCGGTGTCAGCGGCAAGCACGACGCGAGGGCTATCGTGCACTTGCCAAAGATGTCCGAAGGTTCACAGATAACAAGACGTCTATTAGTCAGACGTCCGAACCTGTGCACTTCATCCCGCTCGTGTCGCAATCATCGGGCACTGCCTCTCTACCTAAACCCCCCGTGCCTAAGAATGCTATCATATTTCCTTCACCGCTGCGACCCCGTACACCACCTCCCGCGCTGGCATATCGAATGCGGCCTGTCGCGAACCCCGCCGTCCTCCGGTTAAGGGCATTGCAGAATCTCATGTATGCCCGTGGCAAAGAGTGGGAAGGTCGAGCGCGCGAAGGTGGGCTCGGGTGCGGCAAGGAGCGTATGCTTGGCATCGCCTTCGAGGGTAGGGGGAGAAGTGGGCTGGGTTGCGAGGTCCGCTTCGTGGTAGCATGACCCCGCAACCAACTCCACTGCTCCGTGCCGATGCATTTGCGTGTGACCTCATGATATCCCGCGAGCTTTCTCAAGGACTTTATAATGGGTTATGCACATTTAATGCTAATTATTGTTTCCCTTTTCATCCTTTTCTCCTACTGTATGACCTTGCGCGTTTTAGGGTGGTGCATCTGTTGTATCGATACCTTTGTTTCTGCATCTCGTGATATCCCTCATGCTTTTCCGTACCCACCGCTTCTCCTTGCCCTCGTCCGTATTCCCGTTCTGTTTTCGCGTCGCGTAACCATGTCTTTCAACGACTCACCCGCGTCCCCCGCCAGGCAGTTTCCATCTCACTCTTTACAATGCAATGCAATGATAGATGAGCATTCTCGGATATCATCGAATCGTTTGGAGAGCAAGCTATGATAGTCAAGAGATATCAAGATTACGGATATTAAAATTATCGACTGAGGTCTAGCGTGGATCCACCTTGCGACCATGCCCGGTCCAGCACCGACTGCTGAGTCCATGGCGACGAGGGGATATTACGATTTGGACCAACACTAACCGGTGGGGCAGGGACAACACTCCGCGTAAACGTGGGCGGTCGCCGTGGCTGTTGAATACGGGAGGCACTTGGTATGTCCATCGCGCGCTGCACGGGGGGTCCATTTCCCACCGGTACTTGCTGAGATGGAGCAACATTAGACTCCCAACCTCCCCGCACCACCCTCTCTTGTGGTTGGTCATTGTCAAGGTTCCAGGCACCAAATCTAGAACCGCTCGAAGCCGACTCGCTCCGCTTCCGCGTTGAGTCCGATCGCAACGTCGAAAATCTCCCGCTCTCTTCTCGATCCAAATCTAGAGTGACGCCCTTTTCTGCAAGCGAAGCAGGGTCGATGCCAAGCATCCTCCGTAGCTCTTCGTTTTCCTTCTCCAGTCGAACGATTTCGGATTCGCGTTCGAGCGCCCAGTCCTCACGGAAATTCGATGGCGGGTTCTCGGTGAGGGCGTCGATGAGTGATTGTACGTCAAACTCTGTATCTTCTAGGCTTTCATCAGCTGGTTCTGGATCTTCTCCGGTCATAGAGCGGTAGAGTGCTCGGAGGCTCTGCGCGAGGCGCTGCAAACTGATCGCGGTCTGTGTCTCCGTAGCAAGATCGTTGAATTGATTCTGCGAGTCGCACGCAAGTATGAGGCCCTCGTAGTGGCGCGTCAAGGTCAGTTCGTGCTGCTGCGCCGCCAACTGTTAAAATAGTTGCCCCTATCAATGATTGACAATAAAGTGCGCCGACAATAAACTAGGACGCACTGCATGATTGCGGAACTTTGTCATGATGGTTTCCATAGTGTTCTCATACTCCTTGAGGAGGAGGCTGAGTTGCTTGTTCTCATGCAACAATGTCTGGTTCTCGATAATGAAATGGGCGTTCATACGCTCCAATTCGGACTCGAACGTCTCTGCGGCGGAGCCAGGATCAGATCCTGCTGCGCGCGGCGAGCGCAAGATGGACGGACCTTTTGAGATGTCGGTATTATATCGCCTGAGCGCGAAACCCGAACCAGAATGTGCAGCTTGTTCCTGTTGACCCGCCGACTCAGCCAAGTTTGGTTTGGGAAGAGGGAGGAAACGGAACCTTGAGGGAGGCAGCTCTGGACTGAAGTGCGGTGGTTATTTTTTGATTGTGGGCGAGCTGATCGCTGAGCTCGTGAACGAGCAGCCACGCTCTGAGCAGATCGTTGTCCATGATCATAGCTGGGGTGTCTGGCGGCGAGTGAGTGCTGTTATGACTTTGGATAACGAGACCTACGGGATGGTGTCGGTCCAGGGACTCGTGGGAATCCCGCACGGAGGTGATGCTGAACTAACGCTTTGAAGCTTTCTTTGTCTCTTTTGTTCTTCATCGTCTTTGCGCTCTCAGCTTCTGTACAACATCCAACACAAACACTCCCTTTCGCCGTGTTAAAGCAAACCACCACGCACCTCACGCACTTCGTTTTACCGCCCTGCGCAGTCCCGGTGGATCTCCTTCCGAGCACGTTCCACTCGGCAATTCTCAATTTCAACCCGTGTCAGTCCTCACTTCGCCCGCTTATCCGACTTTCTCTCGATATCCTCTCTTTCGCCTCGCTATCCGTCCACCCCTGCATTTACTCTAGTCTCGAATCATGTCTTCGGCTTCCACCTCTGGTCTCTCTGCATCCGTAACACGCATTCTGTCCTTCACTGGCTTTGCCAAGGAACTCAAGACCAAGGACATCCAAACTGCATTTTCCGACTGGGAAAACATCGGCGGAGGGTTCAAGATCAAATGGAGAGACGATACCAGCCTGTTGATCGTCTTCCAAGATGCTACCGTAGGTACGCCGTCATATACACGCTATGCTCGTGCACAAGCATTCTCATCAACGTTTCACCTGGCTACTTATAGCCAAACGTGCCTATCTGCATGCCCTTGCATTCCCTCCTACTATTCTGGCAACCAACCCGGCGGCATCCATTAAACCATATGATGGTCCTGATGCGCAGAGCGTCATCCAAACAGTAAATGCCCGTGGCCAGCACAACAGCAATCCTTCACGTGGGCACAACATGCGTGCTGCTTCCATTTCCGTTTTCCCCAGCCGCAGCGCCAACAGCAGCCAGAACGGCAACAACTTTCGTAACGGAAACGGTCATGTGCTTAATACAACCATTTCAGAGCACTCGCCCAAGATCAATGGCCGAGAGCCGTCGCCTACCCTTCCCTCGCTTCCCTCGCACCCTTCGTTGAACGATCTTATTAATTCCGCTGTCTCTCACGAGGACCCCGCAATTTTGCATGCCGAGGGACCTCCTAAGATCGGTGACCCAGGAAAGAGAATGCTTGGTGCTGCACTTGGTGTGAGACACCCCGCATTGGGACCACGCGTTATCAATGGAAATTCGAACGGGGGCGGCAGCCCTGTCTCCATGCCGCGTGGTCCACTTGACTCGACGATGCGAGACGTCCAGAGGGCAATGGGCAGTCTCGTCGTTGAGTAAACACGTTCGTGTTGTGATTCAAAGTTTGTGTTTGCAGTGGCGTATGAGTGTGTGTAATCGATGTTTTCCGATGTTGTTACGCACCACTTGGAGCCTTGTTTATATAAGTTGCGGGGTTACTCCGACATTTCTTCGCGTTTCCGCATGTTCATGGTTTATTTTTCACTGTCCTTCATTAGTAGTTTCATACAGGTACAACTATACACTGTCACCATTATTCATCCTGTACAGCTCGGTGGTTGTTGAGAACAAGCTGGAGTGATTTTTTTTTCTAGCGATGCGGTCCGCAGTCTATTCGGTCAGGGTCGCGATGATGCCATCGCCATACACTCCTGGATTGAAATAGAGCGCCGACCCTTGGTCAGAAAAAAAATTTGGGTGCGTTGGCCACATTTGTCGTCAATACCTGATGCTTATCCGTCCAGCTCGTAACAAAAAAGATAATCGCATGTGCCGATCGATGGTGATCCTGGCCTTGAGGCCTTGCTGGAGGGGCATGTCCATCTAGACAGGTGGCACGGTGGCAAGCTGGCAATCAGCGTATATGAATCAAGATGGTCTCAGCCCCTCCAACTCAGCCAACAATCGTGAGTACGGTACAGCATCAATGGCTGGGCGGCGACGGCCACCTGAGGTGAGATGTGTCAAATAGGATCCCTTGGTAAGTAGTAGTTCCGCGCTCCACGACGCCATCTCGCAGTCCTTACGACATCTTATAATTGTAGGCGGTCCCTAAACACTGTGGGGAATGGATCGAAATGGAGCTGTGCATGAGAACCCGGAAGTTCTATATCAGGGCCACTGATGCATCTCTGTAAGCTGATGGATGTCTGTGCATATCTGGCTATACGTACTATATATCCCCACGGACGCCAAAGACCGCCCAGAGACGCACTAGGAAACGTCAAATCACGGAAAAACGTCATGGAAGCAGTTCCATAACGGTGTCGTACTGGCTCATCGCTACAGAACGCCGCGTCAGTCAAGGTTTCATGGCGCTGTCAACACGCGGCCTAGGTGCGCCCTTCTTCCTCCACCACCAATCGTAAACTTGAACTGCTCCTCTCCCGATTCATAGGTCACCCCTCCAATTACGGCCCATCGCTCCGTTCTTGCTAACGTACATTTAGCTCGTAGATTAACCGGATATATCTCTCACGGATGGCGCGTTCACCTCAGCATGGCGATCCTTTTCAGGTTGGTCCAATTTTGAATGGGTGATGTACTTGGTGTAGTTAAAACGTGTTTCATAAGCCCCTCTCACCCCATTGTTCTGTTGGTGTTGTCACCTCGGATCCATCGCGGCCATTTGATATATAGGGCGCAGCCCTAGGTTGCGGTCACGCACTTTCGAGGCATCCGATCAATTACCAACGTCAGAGATACACGGGTATAAATGTACAGTATCATTCAGTCCGAGCTGTCCCTGATACTCCCATCCTGAGTCCTTAGCATCGGTTACTTGGCTTCCCTCGGGCCACCCGATTTGGACTTTATGATCTCCACTGCCTGCTACCCTTATCCCGTGAATGATATATCATCCGCCCGCCGGGCTGCCTTGCAGCCACACATATATTCTCCATCCGAATCATACAGTTCGCCAAGAAACACCATGTACCCTCACCTCCACTCCTCAGGAAGCCTACCACTCAACTACATCTACTCGGGCTACGAGCAATACTATTCCAAGGACAGCTGGGCAGCCGCTGACGCTGGTGCTTGGTCGTCATTTTATCCCCTCCCTCCTCGGTCGTCATCACTTCCTGATACCGCCGTCAATCCAAAGGTTACTGTTCTCCCTCCCCCGCCCGTTCTCGTGTCGGACATCGACACGCCGTCTTCCATTTCTTCGCATACCATCCTGACACCGACTTCACCATTCGCACAACACGATGTAGATGAAATGGAGTTCCAGGCCATGGAGTTTGACGAATTCGATTGTAATGACGAAGAAGATTTCATCGACTCTGACTTTGCGGACGAGATGGAGGGGATAGATGAGCCAGACCAGGGATCTTCACCGCTCTATGGTGCGTCGGCGCCACATGTCGTCAAGTCCACTTCCGCGCTAGAAGGAGCGTTAGGTGACACGCCGTTATCATCATCCTACGGCACCAATCTTGGCGTTTTTACTCCAGCCGATCGCAGGCTTTCTGCGTCTGTTCCAGGTTTCCCGAGCACGTCGCACCGGTCCACCGGTCCCAGTCACCAGCGATGGTCCGAGAGAGCGCACTCGCCTACCCTCGCGACGTCTTCTCCCGCTCCCGGAGTTTCATGCCCCTCGCAACACGTGTATACCCAGCGTAATGACTCATCTTCGACATCTCTGTTCGCACCCACATCACCATCACTGTACAACCACATATCGACATCATCTCTTGCAAGCGCATTCGCATCTTCTTCCGTTCGATCACCACATGCATCACGACCCACATCCCATCCCCTGCCCATCCTGCAGCCCCAGCCGATCCGACCCATACCTCCCATACCTCTGGCCGACCTCACATCCAGTGCGAACGAAAGCAGCAGTTCGCCGGAACCCCGTACACGTGCTTCACCCTCATTATCGACGCTGTCGCCCCTCCCGTTGCTCTGCCAGCCCGTCTCGGATGCTGTCAGGTATCAGCTCAAGGATGAACCGTCCGCTAGCGGCGCCATGGATGATATTTGCTATGATGAAGACAACGCATCGGAATCGATGTGTGAAGATCTCATCACGGAGTCGGAAACCGGCCAGTTTGCACAACAGGGGTTTGCGTTCTGCCAAGGACATCCGTCAACCGGCGGAACTTGTGCCATGGAGGGAAAGCTGTTTCCCTGTGGGTACACGGATGTGCCGATAAGATGGCAATGATTTGGGACTTTCTGTTGTCGCACATATCTTTCTATACAGAAGTGGTTATTTCCGGGCATCATACGACATATCATATGTAAAACACGCAATAAGTCCTAGTCTATGATAGACCTTACTATTTTTGGGTTTCTTTCACAGAGTGCTTTGATCTGGACTTGCGACAATTCTCTCCGGTCCAATCAAGTGCGTTGTTGTAAAACAAAAGTGTACAAGACATTAATGAGATATTACGAGATGACATACTTGTATCTACAACTGGGGACAAAGAAAATAACACGGTCGTCCATCTGATCAGAATGAAAAAAAATATGCTGTACCATAAACAAACGCGTCGGCCCTGGGGTGTCGTAACTACTAATCAAATATGCGGATCTTTTAGATCCCATATGCAAAGTACTGCCAGTGGGAACGCAGTCAGATGTCACCTGCGGCAGAAGGGGTTCGTCTCCTTGCATCACGGGACGTGACAGGTCTTGTCCAAATCTCACGTATTTGGTGCTTGCGTGGGCTGTAGGATGGAAGGCGAGACCGTGCATTATTAGACATATTGCGACCTCTACGTTGCGTGTTACTCAGGGAGGCACCTCGCCCTGAGGAAGCAACATATGGCACGCGTTCTGGCCACAGCTGCTGATTGTCCATCTCAGCAACTGGCATCCGAATATTGACCTCCTGTGGCCCTGGGAAGCCCGAAAGTCCGTGGAGTTGAGCATGGCCAGTTTGTTGCGTTTCGGCGACTGATGCGATCGGAGGCATAGGTAAGCTCGGACTGGATGTAACCGAAAATAGTAACCGATCTCCCGCGCTGTATTGGTCGGCGACACCTCGTGGATGTGCGATCATCTGGGTAACTTCTCCCGTGTGCATAACGGGTGAATCCGTGATGATATCGTCGTCGTCTCCCGGTGTCGGGAACAATTCGTCCAACGTTTGTATCCGGTGGGCAGATATCTGCCGATATTGATTTTCGGTAACTCCTTCTCCATCTATGTCCTGTTGTTTCGCCATGGACGCGTTTCGGTGGCTAGGATGGAACCGTGGCGAGCCGTATGTACCATCGCGTTTGAGAAACTTAGTCTCAGAAAGCCAGTGCCTAAACTCGTTGGGTCCTAAAGGAGGCTTCTGATCCGATAAAGTATTTGTCCTGGCGGGTTGCTGGGAGTGGGGGTAAGGGACAGATAGGAGTCCCTCGAAATAAAGTTTCGTGCGTGCCTGCATATGTTTTCTGTAAGTACCTTGACATTCCTGGATACCGTGTGCGGGTCCAATACTGTCAGACATAGTTTTGTAGATCGCCTGTCGTTCATCCCGGGTGAGCGGTTTCGCATGGGGAAGAAGTAGCCCTTTGCCGCTTGCAGAACAAGGCGAGGTCGCGTTCCATGAGAGTGACCAATCGTCCGTGATCAGAGCCAGCTTGGCAGGATACTCGGTGAGCTCTTGCATTCTCTCGAACACCAATTTGTGTCGATACGCATAAGCGATATCCCCGATGGCTCGTCTCACCGAGAATGATTCGTCTAGGGGATTTACGACCGAGTTAAAAGTACAGTTGTCCTCTTCTAGCACCATGCCAGGAAGTGGACTGTGTGGAAGAAGAGGGTTCACGGCAACGTAGGTAAGTGTTGGAACTGCGGGCGGAAAATCCTCAAAAACAAGGGCGTTGGCAACCGCGGATTCATTCGATTCATCGGTTTCGCAGGTAATAGGAACGATCCTAGGGTTCACCGGAGGATTCTTCTTCGGACGGCCCGGTTTTGCTTTTGTGACTCCACGGGGTTTGAAAAGCTTTCTTTCGACCGCCACAGGGTAGGAAGGGTGTGAGCGGGAATTCTTGATCGGCGCTTGTCGCAGGGGACGAAGATTGGGCTAGTTACCGCATATAAGTCGATGATCTCGCGTAAGGGGACAATTTACCAAGGTGGTGGGAAGTTCCTTCACTGTCACTGGATTGCCATGTTTGTCCTCCTTCACTACGCGCAGGCCCCTGCTGTGAAAGTAGTCGTATATGTGTCTCCTGTCAATGTTATACCGTTCTTGGAGCTCTTTGCGAACGGCGAACGATGGCATTTCCACGTTTCCAGGTGTGATGAGAGCATCCAAGTCTCGTACAAGATCAGGTCCAAGGCGCAACGCCAGGCTTTCAGGATTGACCCTGCGGCGTTGATGCATGACATTGTTGGCGTTCGGAGCAGGAATTGAGCTTTCGTTAACGTCGGTGCGGCTTCCGGTCCCTGATGCTTCTGCTGTTGCGATATTGTTATCAAGGGTGGCGGAGTCGCTAGTATGTCGGATGGTGGATGTCTCCATGTCAAGGGTATTAGTTGGCACGAGTTAGCGAAACGAACGATGGTGCTACTACTTCGTACGTTGTTTAAATATCTGGGGATGGCATGGGCTGTTGGAATGCTGCTTATGACATGGCCGCTTTATTTATTAAAGAGGCAAGTTCAAACACAATTCTTTTGTGCCAACTAAAGAAATGCTAGAAATACAAGCTTGCAGCGAACACAACTGGTGGAGATCATATTCAACGGAGGTTAAAAGGAGTGCGAGAATTAACGTACTGTCTCTTTTGATTTTATTCTGCGCTTCCTGCATCTTCTTAAACAGTTCGGTGTCACCAATCACTCTTGCGGCATCTCGGACCTCCCGACAAGTCTCGTCCAAGCGATTGATGACCCTGACGATGGTCCCTTCCGCCACGTCAGTTAGGAAGGTGATCTGGTCAAACGGCTTGGCGAGAGACATTAAGCATGGTATGGATCACGCAGAAGTTTTTGCTACATACCATTCCCTTTGCCCATTCATATACCACCTCGACGAGTCCAGTTTTCAGAGTGGACCTGAACTCTTCCGCAGCGACTTTATGTCGGTCTTGGATGCGTCCTACCCGATCAGTAATTACAGCGATCGCCGTCAAACCTTCTTGCAGCTTAGGAGGTATAACAGGTTCAACGTCCGTCTTCTCTTGGAAGACAAAGCAGGAAAGGAGTGCAACCACTTCCTCGGGTTCATAGTTTGCGAGCGTGTTCTCAAGGATGAGTTCAGTAAGGACAAGTTCATTGACCGAGTTGATCTATTATATAGCAGTCAATATCGCATGTCGTGCGGAGCGAAAGGGGGACTACTTCACAAGCCACTCGCCCTTTGAGTTGGACCGTCTGGTTTTCGTCGATAAAGTTAAGCTCCTTGAGGACTTGGATCCTCTGCTCGTACTCTGGGACAAGTTCCAAGTTCTGTTCAGAAATTGCGTCCTTCAATGTGGCTATTTTTGACCGTAAAATCCTCTGGCCGTGGAGGCGGATATACTGTCGTGCTTATCAATGGTCTGATCGGAGATAAAATTAATTGCCTGGACTCGCATGATTATCAAAGTCCTCGCAAAGAGTGCACCCGAACGTCCGAAGACTGTTGAGAACATCGTTCCTAGCGCGAAGAGTCTCCTGGAATTCGAGAATGCGCATGCGACTCCAGTCTGTCTCCTGTAGCGAGCCAGTTGTAGCCCATTCCGTGACTACAGTTTCCAAAACGGACATTGCGTCAAGGATGGGAGTCTTTTTATGACTATCAACAATCGCGGAAGCATCTACCTGCGCTCGGAGTTTTGAGTATCCTCAAAGACCGAATACGGTGCGACACCTCACCTTCACAGCCTTATTTGTGATGAAAGAAATATTGCTCAAGTGAACGCTAGCAACCTCATACGTGGCATGATCGGGCTTCAGCACCGAGGGAACAGGGGGCCACTTGGGGGAGACTACAGCTCCATCAGCATCTATGTTAAGGTGTTGGTGAGCACGATCAACTACAAGAAAGCGTGGGTATACCCTGCTTGTCGTTCTTCAACCTCCGGTCTACGAGAGCGAGGACAAAGTATTTCCGTTCACTTCCTGACTCCCGGAGATCGGGTTTTAGCAACACTGCTGCATGAAAAGGATAAAAGTGCTGACAGGGCCACGTCCATCAATCTGCCCATTTCTTGGATTACAGAATTACGCTTACTGAGTTCCTGAGAATAACTATTCGGCCAGTTGCGAGGACATTCTGATTAGAAGCACCGCCAGCAGCCATCGAAAAGAGGCGTTTATTATAGTTTACCACCGTACTCTGGGCATTGTAATAGCTTTCGATGTCGCTCAAGCAAATGTCACACTGGAGTGCCGGCATTGACAGAAGACTTCTCTCGTGCTGCGGGAGATTTGGTATTCACCTCAAAGAATAATCTCGTTACTCACGTCAGCGACTGCTTTTTGCTGATCTGGTAGGAGCCGCTGGGAAGCATTCTCCGAAAAACTGCGTTTAATCATCTCCTCTACTCGAAGAGCCTCTACCCTTAGGAGATTGAGGATCATGTTGTAGGTAAGGCGGAATTGCGACTGAAGCTTTGCCGGAGTTCCGAGAATCATGGTGGTCAGCGTCGTTTGCTACAACGGTAAGTAGTCAGCACACGGTCGCACAAATGATCGGATGTGTGGGGGAGCTCATACCTCAGGCAGCTCATTACCCACAACGATAACAACAGTGCCAGTGGTGTCTAAGCCACGACGCCCAGCACGACCAGCCATTTGTGTGTACTCTCCAGGTAGAATGTCCCTGAAAGAGCGACCATCATGCTTTCGAATACTTGAGAACACTACGCATCTAGCAGGCATGTTAACACCCTGCGACCACCTGTCTTGTCAGACATCGTAGAAACATCAAGGTCATCCCTTACCATGGCAAACGTTTCGGTTGCAAATAAGATTTTCACTAATCCCCGAGCGAACAATATCTCGACTACCTGATGGGGATAGGTTAGGAGTTGTGACACCGGGGAATGACGACGACTTACTTCTTTGACAATTGGCAACAACCCTCCATGATGGACCCCAATACCACGAGAGAGGAGGTCGCGCATCTTGCTGATTTGTGGCAGTTTCTTGTCCGACCCTGAAAAGGGGGTTAATGTACGGAGAATTAATTTGCTACACATAACTAACCCTTAAGGCGAGACAGCGCTTTTTCCATTGCAACGTGGACCTCACTCTTCTCAACCGAGCTACAGAGATCGGCATTTGTTAAAGTGGCTGCGTTTTCCTCGCACTTCTTCTTTGATAAAGTGAAGACGACAACTGGCAGGAGACCCTTTTTTTGCAGGTTGCCGAGAAGATGGACATAGAGGTTTCTGTCGGCGCCGGTGTGGATTGTACGAGCAGGCCCACCGCCTCGACCTCGCGGAGCAGATCCACTAGGAGTCGCACCTCGCTGACCACCACGTGCCGGGGTAGCCCCCCGTTGCCCTCGTGGTGCTGCACCACGCGCACCAACCCTCTGAACTGGAGGTAAACCAGCCGCTTCCCGCTCCTTATCCTGCTTCCTCTTCAGTGCCTCACCAGCATCCTTGAAACTAATAACAGTTGCGAGGAAAACCATGTTTAAGCACTATAATGAGGAAACCTTACCCCTCAGGAACCCATCTTCGCTGCGCATTCACAATTTTGAACACATCTCTGCCAGCATACAGGTAATGTTCCAGAGGTACCGGGCGTTGTGCTGTTGAAATGACGTAGATATCCTTCTTTTTCGTACGTCTATGGTCTGTGAGGTCACTCCGCAGCAGAAACCGAATGGTAACGTACCCGACCCAATCAGCGAATTCCTTGGTGTTCGGTACTGTCGCAGATAGAAGAATGATGCTAATGTGATCGGGTAGCATGATGATAACTTCTTCCCATACAACACCACGCTGAGAAATTCATATCGATCAACAAGAGACCACTGCAACGGCGAATGAGACGCATCACCTCTGCGTCATTAACATAGTGTACTTCATCGAATATTACGAATTCCACGTCGCGGATGAGATCTGCGCCTTTATAAAGCATGCTGCGTAGAATCTCCGTCGTCATGACCAAACAACTTGCTTCGGGATTGATCTGTACGTCGCCGGTCAATATTCCAACCGAAGAAGAGGAGAATGTTTGTTTGAAATCGCGGAACTTCTGATTAGACAGTGCTTTTATGGGTGACGTATAGATGGCTCTGTACCGTTCAGGCTCGAGGCCGGAAATGCAAAACACGTTGTTCAGGCGTACCTAGTCATATGTTTCTCCGCTAGAGCGATCGCATACTCTGCAACCACAGTTTTCCCAGCGGATGTATGCGCAGCGACGAAGACAGAATCACCCATTTCTAGGTGATACACCGCTTCTTTCTGGAAAGTATCCAGCTCGAAGGGATACTTGGAGAACGCCGTCCTTCAGTGGTGCGATTGTTACAAGCTCTCCGAAACTAACCTTGTGGGCCATCGCCGGAACAAGTTCATGAAAGTTGGTCATCGGTTTGTTAATATCCACTACATGGGCCCATTCACGCTTGACAATCTTGGCAGGGCGAGTGCGGCGCGTCTTCGTTGGGCGTAGATGTGATCTCTGTCTCCAAACGTAAGAAACGATCTAGATGCACCGGTGACAAGGTCTCACGGTAGTCGGGAGGAGTTCATCCACCTCAGCAATGAGGCCGCCATTACGTAGCTCAATTTCGGGCTCTTGTTCTTCTGCAGGATGACTCTCCCAGTCCTGAGAGTTTGGACGGTTAAGCAAACGCTGTAAAAATTTAACATCAAGATAGGTACCAATACCCCATCTGCAGACGGGAGAGATTCCTCGAGAGCGGTGAGCGTTTCGTCCTCAGGCTCTTCACCTACAAGTCGAAGGCCCCTCGAGAAGCCTGGAGGAATGGTCCTCAGCCCTTTCGCCGATTCTTCTGAGATGCCAATTTGAGTAGAAGAAAGTAATACTTCGTCGAGACCTCCCGGCCGAAAGGGGACATAGCCCGACTTCCCCCTCACAAAGGCAGAGGCTGATCCTGGAGCACGCTCCATGGAGGTCGATGTTAAGGCTGTTGCAACACGGGGATTTGGTGTCTAGGCTTGTCAGCTCCTCAAAACATGTGGGTGGTCGAAACATGCACCTCTGCGTAGCCCGTGACACGACCATCTAGACCTGAACGAACAAAACCCAAACTCGTAGGCGGCGGTGCAGGCTCAAACGAAAGCAAGGAGGGTATGTAAGGCTCAGGTTTCCAGTGTCTGCACCGAAGACGATGAATTCAATGAATCCTGATGCAAGAGATTCGTACATCTGATACGTGGATAGCCAATGGTCTGGCAGGTTATCCGGGGGTGATAAAAGGTTCGCGTCGATTTCCTGGTGGATTTGTTCACGAGATGGGATGGTTCCCAGTCCGATTTCTTCCAACAATGTTTCCGTATCTTCGGTTGTAGGGCTAAGTATTTGTTGGATGATCGAACCTAGTTCTTTGGGCTGTGTCATGATCCCGATTATTTACATGCAACACGCCGGTAGATCACGAAGTTGGCGCCGAAGTGGCAGATGTGTGGCTGTGTGGCTCCCAGCTAAACTAAGTACTATCCCCTGTTTGGGCGCATCATCATCTGAACTACGACAGTGAACAAGCTAGTTCAGATGCATCAGGTAGGGGGTCAAAAGTGAGCGAGGTTTTGTGGGGATCCAATGAACTAAAGACAGCGGTTGTGGAGAACCCTCATAGCTGAAAAAGTTCAGGATTTATGTTCTGTTTGCCACATCAACAAATTTTCGAGTCCACGGCTGGCGGTGGGACATACAAGTTTGCACAACCGAGCCAAAAGGCCGCCAAGCTGAATAATGGTCCCAACACCTTCGAGTATCCGCATGTGTGTAAATCCAATTTCCTGAACAAAGTGAGTGTCATGAACGGACCCGAGGAAATCATTCACACCTTGATGTACTCCAGTTTCGTATATTCTGGTAGTCTGTTGAGACGAATCAACCATAGTTCGGCCGGTCAATCATTAGACATACTCATCGAAAGTCTTTGTCACTCTGAAGATTGTGACGACAATGTCCACCGCGCTATACCCTTGTTCCCAGAGCTCATTTAATTTTTCCATCGCACCGTCAATGTCGCCCTTGATGCACGCGCGAATGATCTTTTGGACTATCACTGGATGCGGTTGGTCACAGACTTTGAATACATTCTCGCCCGACACAAATCCAAAGCCGGAATGCGTGGATTGCAAGTTGTTGATGGCTTGTCGCATATCGCCCTCGCTCGTGAAGATGAGGGCGGTTAAACCATCATCGTTGTATTCGACCTGTTTGTCTGCAAGTAAATACACACTTGCAGTGGGACACCGATAGCACACGTCACCTTCTCCATCTCGCATATCTCGAGTAGACGCTTCAATATCTCGGTATCTCTTAGTTTGGCATAACGTAGGATCGCGCAACGACTTTGTATAGGCTCTATGATCTTGCTGGACATGTTGCAGGCCAGACAGAAACGTGTAGTGTTGGAATATATCTCCATTGTTCTGCGGAGCGCTTGCTGAGCGCCAGCTGTCATGCTAGAACCGGGGTCAGATCCATCTTCTGATAATCACCACACTGACCTATCAGCTTCGTCGAGTATTACAATTTTGTGTCTTCCGTGGGGGAGGGTCACTTTCTTCTGCGCGAATGCCTTTATTTTGTTCCGCACGACATCGATACCTCTATCGAGCGAGGGTGTAAAGCAATGTCCGTGACGAGTGATCAAATGCAAACCTTTCGTCAGAGGCATTCAACTCTAATACACCCTCTTTATATGCATCTCCAAGTAATTGGTGTGCTAGACAATGGATGCTCGTTGTCTTACCAATACCCGGGAGGCCCTGTCGACGAGAAGTTACGACGTCCCGTTCGCATAATAAGTAAGTGAAAATGTACAGAAATAATAATATGCGGGCAGTTTCCGTCTCTTGCTATCACTTTCAAGCGCTCGATCGTTTCGGCGTTGCCGACGACATCGTCCAATGTTTGTGGCCTGTACTTTTCAACCCTGGGCAAGGATGTAGACTGTTCGTTCTGAATATGTAAACACACTGACCAAGGCAATTCGTACGCAGTAGTTGTACCGTTCGCTGGTGCTTTACCTTTTGCTGAGGTCGCGGCCATTGCAATGGAAGAACAAGCTCACTGACGCGACTCGGACGCGTAGCTCAAGTGTGACAGGTGTGACACTCCGCGTTTTAGGGTTACCCGGGTCCATCTGGATGCTGTATGACCTCGATCGCTTGCCAGCGTCGCGTCCAGCCCAGCTCGGTGTTCAGCTTAGGTATATCACCTTTCCCCTCGCTCCTCCGCACGCTGAATCCTCTTAAAAGCGACTGCTACCAAACGGTTCGCTTCAAAGAATGCCGCAAATGCTCTTCCGACTAGCGCAGTTCTTCCGAAGCCCCGGCTTGACTATCGCGACATCTCAGAGTCTATAGTCTACAAGTCACACAATGCCTTCAACCGAAAGTTTCCCCTGCCGATCGGTGCGTTGCAGTCTATCGCCCGCTCCTACACAGAGCAAAAGGAACTTTCTGGCCAACTGGACTTCAAGCGGCACACACAATCCCTTCTTGGCGACCGCATCCGTACAACCAAGGACCCAACGGAAAAGCAGGTTGTACTTGGCGAGGCGAAAGCATTGAAAGCCGAAACCACTTTACTCGAGGAGAAATTAGCCACCGTAGAGGAGAAGCTCTTCGGACTCGCATTGCATTTACCAAACGATACGCATCCAGATGTTCCCATTGGCCCTGAGGATGCCGCCGTTATTCTATCTACTCATGGTCCGCCTGTCACACCGCCCAGTTCGGATCGTGATCACATCACTATCGGCCGCGCATTGGGGTTGTTTGATTTTGAGGCTGCTGCAGTCGTGACAGGGTCCTCATGGTACTACTTGCTCAAAGAAGCCGCTTTGCTCGAGAATGCTCTTACAAACTATGCGATATCTATCGCGCTGAAACATGGCTTTCAGTTTATTATGACTCCTGACGTAGTTCGCGAAGACGTCGCCCTGCGTTGTGGATTCCAACCTAGAGATTACAATTCCGACCACCCTTCTTCTCAAACTTACCAGATTGCGGACTCATTTCCTGAGCTTGTACTCTCAGGTACAGCTGAAATCCCTCTTGCTGGGATGTTCGCAAACAAGATTTTTGCCGAGAATACCCTGCCCGTGAAGGTGGTTGGGCTCGGTCGATCATTCAGAGCCGAGGCTGGTTCTCGTGGTGCTGACACTCATGGCCTGTACCGCGTCCACCAATTCTCAAAAGTTGAGCTTTTTGTTGTATGCGAAGAGGACTCGAGTTCGGAGTACCTGGAAGAAATCCGGAAAATCCAGGTAGAGATTTTCGAGGGACTAAACATCCCGTTCCGGTAAGACTACCGATCGTAACTCCATGACAGTTGTTCATATTCATATTTGCATTCTTCTCAGCGTTCTGGACATGCCTACAGAGGAACTCGGTGCAAGTGCATATCGGAAATACGACATGGAAGCGTGGATGCCTGGGAGAGGCGCCTGGGGCGAAATCTCTTCAGCGTCGAATTGTACAGATTATCAGGCGCGACGTCTTCACATTCGGTACCGACGGCGTTCTGCCCCAGCCGGTCTGACACATGCACCTATTCCCTTTGCACACACGCTCAACGGTACTGCGGCTGCTATCCCACGATTGATCATCGCTTTGCTAGAGAACGGAGTGCTTTTTGACGAAAAAGGAAAACCATCAGGTCTTGATCTCCCGGCAACTCTCAGACCGTTCTGGTTAGGAGCTTCGGACATTATTAGATGGGTCTAACCAATGCATAAGATTCATATAAAGTTTGGTTGTGGGCCCTGGGTACTCGGCGTTTCACCGACGAGACTTGTTCTTCCCCCACAAGTGCTGCAATTCAGGATGGTGAACCACTGCATGTCCCCAAATGCTCGTGACTTGAACAGGGCGCGCGAGGATAAATTTTCCAAATGTCAGCTATAGTTTTATCTCAGAAACGCTAGTTGTGGACGCCGAGCGGTATGATCATCTAGTCAACTGTGTTCGCGTTCCACCTACCAGTCCAGCTTGAGAGCGTACAAATACGACTTTCTGCCTCTTGCCCTTGCCAATCACTATGTACTAAGTATGCTTAACTTGGAAAAAATAGTTCTTTCACCACAAAACTGCTCTACAGAGTTTCTGGGAAAGTCTGGGAAGGAAATACAGTTGATATGCTCATAATGCATAAATTCCCTCGTAATGCATATTAGGATTTCGTACACTCGGCAAAAAATAGTCGTGTTTTAGTAGCAATCTCATAATGCATACTAGTATGCATTATGAGCATATCAACTGTTCCAATATTTCCTGCCGAGGATTTCCTGTTGTTCACGAACATGATGAAGACTATGTCAATCAAGGATCTAGACCGGCAAGGACCAGGAACAGAGCTTGAAACCCCCGTTTGAGATCAAGTTTCGACAACGTCAAGTTGCCTTCACTATCGTTTCAGAATACTACAACAGTAGTAGGTGAAAATGGTCTATATGCCATCTCTAAGATCCACAATCATAGAAGGGGTGGTATCACATCGAATCAAGAACGAAACCAAGTCAAGAAAGTAAAGGTACAGGGTACGCGGTATCATGCAACGAAGATTTAACGAGGGTGGCTAGAGTTCAGCGCCTCCTGACACTGGTACATTCAACACAGGAGGTTAGTGAGCCTCTGAGAGTGCGACCGTTCAAAATCCGAAGAATCTGAAGATTAGGTACAGCAAGGAACCAAGGAAGCGGACTGCAGACAGTCCTGCACTGCAGGAGGTATTACAAGTCAGTGTCAGCACTGTGCACCCACAAGTCATCACGGAACTTACAGCGCAAAGAAAAGGAAGCTAAGATATGGGTTGAAATTAGATGATTGTGTAATTTCGACGTGCTGATTCACCCAATCCAAAAACGCAGTGGACGTGAAGACAAGAATCAAGAGCCTGAATGCATATTAATTAGAGAGAGGTGACATGAAAAAGACGATACTTACATGTTGGTGGCGACCCATGTAAGAACTACATTCGTACGACTGCTGCGATCGTGGTCGGACTGTTTGGTTGCTGCATCACGGTGTTCCTTGACTTCCGGTTGCTTCACTTTAAGTGAGGCGCGTGACGCGGCCCACAATTGATCAACGTCTTCACGAACAGTAGGGATTTCGACTTCCATCATCACCTTGCCACCATCGCCTTTGATCTTCTTCGCGCCACCCAGATCCTTTGCAGCAGTATTGTCACCTTTGGTACCCCTGTATAGTATAAGCTCCCACTCAAACTAAGGAAAAGGAAATTCGTACCATGTGACATCGTGCAAGTTACACATGGCATACATCACTAATGAGGAATCCGGGGGGTGTTATTTTCATGGAGGTTAGTTCCAAAAATCACTTACTCAGAATATTCACATCTTTTCAGGATCGGATCAGTATTTTTGGTTGTACGAGGATTGGAACCAACTTACAGCTGGGTAAAAGGAACATATACTGGACGAATGAAGTGAACATGTGCCAAGGCTCGAAATGCATAAATGAGGAGATGAAGTAGAGGCCATAGGTTGCCGCCAGAGAAATCACGATCTCACGGAACGCTTGATTGGTAGCAATCAGACTTTGCAACATTCAGCCAGTATACTGAGCAGAATGGGTTTGTACATACTTGCCAATGTTTTCCCACCCAGAGACGGAATGAGGAACAGCAAGGTAAACCGTGTAGCCGGCGCACCACAAAGTAATGACATTGCAGAAGCCAAAGAGGATCATGGCAAGTGCATAGATCCATTTTGATCCCTGTACAAGTATCTTGGTTGCTTGTCGCCAAGAATTAATGAACAACCCACCTGAGGCCGATTCCCAAGGGAACATACTGTTGTGACAAAGAGGAGGGCAACGTATATCTTAGAGCTTAGTCAGAATCTCCAAACCACTGCGAATATCACGTAGCTGACCTTCAAGAACACCTCAAAGATAATTTGACCAACTCCTGAGCTAAGAAAGTTGAAAGCGTTGTTCTGACCAGGTGCTGTCGCAGACGAAACCAACTAATCACCGCTCAGTGTCTCGAAGGAAATGCGGATTTTGAGTACTCACGAAGAAAAAGGCAAGGTAAAAGTTGGCAAGAGAGGTCCAGGTGAAAATAAGCTGAATGGCGTTGTAGATGAATTCAATCTGAGTGATGCGGAGTTGATCATTGGGTCTCCGTGACCGGGCAAGGGCAAGTTCAGATAACTTACCTGCAGAACAAGCATCCGGATGGGATTCTGCCCTGAAGTCCAAATCTTGTAAAAGAATACTGTCGAGTGAATTGAAGCGAACAGTGACCCATTCAACCATCTTCGACGTTGTGAGATGAATTCGGGAACCTGACGAACAGTCAGGGGAATGTGCTGATGAAAGGCTTCTGACTGACCGTTGTAGGTACGTCAGTAGATGCCTTGGCACTTTTTACGTATTTTAACCTGCAAGTCCTAAGTTTACAAGCGAACAGTCAGTTGAACGAACTCACACCCATCCCTCACGCTTCTTTGTTACAATTTCAAAGCACAAGATACGATCTTCAGCAAGATACATGTTGCGTTCTGATGGCTGTGTTAATAGCCGTCGAAAGGAAAACCCCAAGAGTAGACTGACCGAAAAGTCCAGCACTACTGGCGCCTCCACCGTGCATTGCCTCACCCTTGAAGTAGGATGCGAGTGGGCCCTTACCGTCAGGGCCATTCGAGAGAGCTTTGTATCTGTATGCACTGAAAGCACCCGGTAACACACTAATGTACCCAAAGATACTCTGTCACGGAGTTATGGTTAGCTAAGCAAACCAAGTAAACCATCACCATACTTCAAGTGGCTTGTCGAGGATGTTGGACATCTTGTACTGAATACATCTGTTAGACAGGGAGGAAGAGGCAGAAGGGCCGCTCTACCTCGAAATTCTGTGAGGCCGCTAGAGGACTAGTGAGTAGTAGCGAGCAACCTCTACCAGTGTCAACGCAAATTCTGGGAGTACAAGTAAAATTCCGTTCAACATGTGTTCACTATCCAATAGTATGACCTACTCTCCACATGCTCCCCCGACATTCGAGTGGGAGTCGAAGCCTGCATGGCGGTCAGTAAGAAATGGGGTAATTAACACCACTCACATTTCCAGAGGTCATATATTGAAGTGCCAGTCGGCTTTGTTCCGACGTCCAAGAGTACGCAAACTAGAAGACCATTCACTTGAGACAAGCTGCCGAACTGTGGTGATTTTCACGTACCATTAGGGTTGATCAAAGGACCGAAAGCATTGAAGAACCACCGGTGACTGTTCAATTTTTTCTTGTTCTGTTCTTTCAAACAAAACAGAACCTGGACTGGGCAGGCACCGGACGAAACCTCACCGGTATCTGTCACGACGACATTTGTGGTGTATCTGAAAACGTATCCTCTATCGATGACAACGTGGCACTGACAAGAGCACTTACTCGAAAATGTGTGCCGTCACGTCTTTGCCTGCCACAGAGTTCTTGGCTATTCCTTCTTGGTAGCAACCCATCTAGCCCCAGTTAGTGAGGTGGAGGTTGATGAAGATGCGCAACTACTGACTAGTGTAAGGACTTGTAAGGTACGCTTGTTGATCTTGTTGCGTCCGTCGGAGACAATACAAACAACTACTTTCTTCCAGCCGTCCGGGCCCCATGTCTTGGAACGGTTCCTGCTGCAAAGGTGGGCAATGTTCTTGATAACTCTGCGGGAAGATGATAGGTGATGACATTGAGCGGAGAGCAGAGCATACGCATTCATAGTCTTGACAAAAAGGACTTCGTCTTCGTTGTACATTGTCATCACGATGAAGAGCTCGGTATGACGACCATACAGATAAGGCCGAAGAGAATACTTTTTGCGCATGAATTCGTCTGGGTCACATGTGGCAGCGGTGTACCTCATCTTTGTCGTTTCCTCGACATCAGACATTCCTTTCGGAATGATGTGACTGGGGACGTGCACGTCGAGCACTAAGTTGCCGTTCTGAAGCTCGACTTGGCGAACGGAACGGCGTTTCATGAGTTTTTCTCTTGCGACAGAGTAGCCCGTGCTCATCTCCCTGACCATATGCGGGGGCTGCACGGGAGGGTAATTGGGCTGATAACCATGGTAGTTGAGGGGGGAGGCTCCATAGTGGAGGGTTGGACGGCTCGTGTTATATTCGGGATTGAGATGGGCCTGGGAGCCATGAAAACTGCTCTGGAACGATTGAGCAGACTTGGCGTCCCACTGGGAATCATGTTCGCTGTACTGGTTGTGATTGGTGGGTGCTGGTGGGTAGTCTGGGACCAGACCCTGGGGCGGCGCCTGGCCATAGTAAGGATCGTGGTGCCGTGGATAGGCCATAAAATTTAAGAACGACTGATACGAAAAGAGGGACGAAGGTATTGGCAAGAGGAGCGGTGCGTAACGACGAGGAATGAATTCCCTTGACGATTGCTCGTTGCACCCGCCCTGCTTCCACAACAGTTCCACACTTTCTCGTCATTCTCTCCGTAAAAAAAGGACTTCCCTCGCTATTGTATTACAGATTCGACGCAGACAAGCAAGCACCACCCACACAGGTGGTGGTGACTATCGAGTAATTGAGACTCCGCTGTCTCCCGGCAGTGTCCACTGTTCCCACGGAAGCGCCAGTGTTGTTCTCTCTCAAAGTCCTCCTCTTTCTTCCTCTCCTTCTCGCTCCTCCTCCCATCGCTCCTCCTTCTACCCTCTCTTCCACTGCTCTCCCCCAAGTTTCTCTCCTTGGTGAGTCCTTCCTTCTTTTCTACCTCTCTCTGTCGTCGCCACAGCTTGCAACGACTCTGAGCGCCTCGCGCGCACCACGTTTACCTTGACTCTTTGAGCCCGAGTCTAAACACGATCCACCATGCCGACGAGTACCATCAACATCTTTTACAAGTGGCATTTTCTTGTTGTCTTTGTGTCATCCCCCAGTCACGTCGCCCTTCCGCAGCGGGACGTCAGCCACCTACAGCTGCACCATTTTAGCCACGCTGTTTTCCGCACCTTTTCCTGCCTTCCATCACAACTCCATCACCCCTATTCTGCTATTCTTACTCTTTCTCTCCCACCTATCTAGTGAACACTTCGTACCCATCATGGCAGAGACCCCCGCTCACAGACTTGACCTTCGAGTCGGCGGCAAATATCGACTTGGCAAGAAGATCGGCTCTGGTTCATTCGGTGCGTAGCCGCCCTTTGTCCACTCACATCTCTTTTGACCGGTATATAGGCGACATCTATCTTGGCATCAACATCATCTCTGGTGAAGAGGTCGCCATCAAACTCGAGTCAGTCAAGGCCAAGCACCCCCAGCTCGAGTATGAGTCCAAGGTCTACAAGACCCTCGCAGGTGGTGTCGGTGTCCCCTTCGTCAGATGGTTTGGTACCGAATGCGACTACAACGCAATGGTCTTGGATCTCCTCGGTCCCTCTCTTGAAGATCTTTTCAATTTCTGCAACCGCAAGTTTAGTCTGAAAACGGTTTTACTCCTCGCTGACCAACTGGTGATGCCGATGTTCCTCCCATGCAATCTTCTCACTCACTACTCCCTCTTCTAATATTGTAGATATCCCGCATCGAGTACATTCACTCGCGCAACTTTATCCACCGTGACATCAAGCCGGACAACTTCTTGATGGGCATCGGGAAGCGAGGCAACCAAGTCAACGTGATCGACTTCGGCTTGGCTAAGAAGTTCCGTGACCCCAAGACGCACCTCCACATTCCCTACAGAGAGAACAAGAACCTTACCGGCACTGCTCGTTACACGTCGATCAACACACACTTGGGTGTTGAACAGGCCCGTCGTGACGACTTGGAGTCTCTCGCTTACGTACTCATGTACTTCCTTCGTGGTGCCCTCCCGTGGCAAGGGCTCAAGGCCGCCACAAAGAAACAGAAGTACGATCGCATCATGGAAAAGAAGATGACTACGCCTACAGACCTCCTCTGCCGTGGATTCCCTAACGAGTTCGGTATTTTCCTAAACTATACGCGCGCCCTCCGCTTCGACGACAAACCCGACTACTCATACCTTCGCAAGCTCTTCCGTGACCTCTTTGTTCGCGAGGGTTTCCAATATGATTACGTCTTTGATTGGAGTGTCCAACGAGGTGCCCCCGACGATGGCAGCACTGGTGCTAGCCAAAAGGCTGCTGCTGGCAGGCGCAAGGTCGTCCAGGAGGAAGAAGAACATCGTACGAGTGATAGGATGTAGGTGCCTCACAACATTTCCTTTGTCTCAAGTTTTATAAAGCTGAGACTTGTTGCTACAGGCTTCGTTCGCACACCCGCCAGCAGCAGGCTAACGCCCCTGGTGCAGTGGGACAACAGCGGGGTACAACTCGTGGCAGGGATGGCGATATCTGGTAAATGCGTGACGTTCCCTTGTTTTCTTTTTTCATTCGAGCGGGGCACGCCCCGAGTGTGACCGAGAGCGGGGGCGGAGGGAAGCTGCATAGGGTCCTCGGTCGTTGTTGGATATCGTTTCATGGATGGTCGGTCGCGAAACGCTCCTGTGGGAAGAAGAAGAAGAAAGGAGTGGAAGGAAAATGGTCTTGGCGCGCCGTGTCGAATAATTGTCCCTCATCGCACCACATGCGCCCGCATCTCGGGCCAAAAGTCACCTGCTTTGGTTCCTCCGCCGTTCTGGACGCTTTGCATCACAGGATAACCAGCGACCGCTCCGCCATCGATGAAGTTGTTGCCTCACAATATATATTGTACGGACGCTTTTTTCTTTCACGCCGTTCCAAACTCCCCAAATTTATGGCGGCCGCCTAATTTCCTTTTCGCATACGAAGCCTCATCACCATCACTAGCGCCCACTATCAATTGACACAGATTGGTCTTTTCCTGTCGGATTTTATGTTCATTCCCCAACCCTCACGACGTGATTGGTACATGTTCCATCATCATTTTTATTCCTTGCCTGCCCACCATTTCATGTCTTGCTCGTATCCTCCGTTTTTTGTTGTCCTTGCATCTTCCCTTCATTGATCATGGAGGCCTGTTAGATGGGAGAGGGCGCCGAGTCGAGGTGGGTGGAGAGGACTGGTATTGGGACTAGGTCTGCGAGGGGGGACGTATGTATGGAGACGGTATTCCGTACCCAAGTATAATGGTATTCGTGTTGGAATCTCCGACGGCCGCATGTGACCGATGAGC
>JBBPNN010000368.1:0-28251 GCA_038090935.1 Hortiboletus campestris
GCCTGAGGATGCGGGCATCATCCGGACATTGAAGGCACTGTACCGAAAAGCCTTCTGCTTCCGAGCAATTGAACTTGACGATGTGGGAGAGCGGGAGATCTACAAGGTTAATCTTCTCGAAGCCATGGGGTTGGTCGTAGAAGCATGGTCCAATGTCCAACCTGCAACCATCCGACACTGTTGGAATCACACCAAAATCCAACTCAACAGCGCCAACACTGCGACTCCAACGAACTTGGATGCTTGTGATGTCCAGGTCCACAGTGATGCGTCCGAGTCTCAATCAACTCCTCCAATGATGGACGCCAGGGCCTGGATGATTGTCAAGTCCTTCATGGCATCCGACGAACTCACACTCCCAGCCACCAAGGATCAACTCCGTGACCTGTTCCAAGACCGTTACCTTGCGACAGACTGGGATCCAGTGCTCAAAGTTGTCATGGATGCTAAGAAGGACACTACCAAAGCTTTTGCAGGGCTCGACATAATGACTATGAAGATTTTCGGCTGCTGTCTTGCCCAACTGACTCCCACACACACCGGCCATCAAGTTCATCAAGAGGCAAGGCCATCCGCTGCAGCCCCATCACAGCTCTCTGAAGCTGAACAGGACCTCACTGGAGCTGTCAAAGAACTTCAAAGGCGCAAGCGCATCATTGGAACACCACTAACGTTGGAAGAAATGCTAAATCCCGTTCAAGAAGACGAAGTTGGGGAAACCAATTACAGTTTTGAGGGAGGCGATGAAGCAATCATTGCTCATGTGAACCACGAAGAGGCTGTCAAACGTGGGGAGGTTGCTGAGGTTGAATCTGATGTCGAGACGGACTTGGATGACAACAGACTTGGAGACGAAGAAATGGGTCTTCGAGAGATGATTGAGATGGCAGCCAAGCTGGAGAAAGCTTGCATCACTCACACTACACTTGAGAAAGTGACTCACATATCTCAATGTTTGCGGCAGCTTCAAGTTGACTTGCGGAAAGCAGAGAGTGCTGGATTAACCCAGCTGTGCTTGAACAGGTGGTTTGGGGGTGCCAGCGCAGCAACGTGACTGATTACTGTCACATGTTACCATAATATCACACGTATCCTACAGTACATCATTCTAATAATGCATCAAGAAAATGCCCCGCCCGACGCAATGCATTATGAGAACTTCTACTGTATATAGTAATAAGCTATGCACTCTAAGTCATAATGAGTCATGTTGGAGGTAAGATAGTATCAAGCATAGCCATGAGGCAATGTGAGTGGAACATAGCCGTGTACATGAGGCATGATACATAAGCATAGCCGTAGTGGAGCCAAAGCATAGTTGTAAGGGCATAAGGGATAAGGCTGTGCAATAAGAGTCAACATGAGTCATAGGGTATAGGGCATGAGTCATGGTGAGTCATAATGTGTCATGATAAGAGACATGAGGTGAACATGAGGTCATGGCAGTGCAATGCTGTGCAAGGCAGTGCAGATATGTAGTGTGATAGATGAGCCATGGTCATGTGAGGTGTCATGTGATGAGTCATGTGATGAATCATGTGACATGGCCACGTGTTCGTGATTGAATGAGTGTAGTGAGTTCAAGTGCAAATAGGGGCTAAAGGCGAAAAGCCTTGTAGAATGTAAGGAAAGATAGTAGAAATATAGGGAAAAATATAGGGATTGTAACACTACCCCCCTCCTAAAGATCGACTTCCAGGCGATGAAAAGGCAATTTTTCCTCAGGAATTTCAAGGGTAGGAGGACCGTAGTCAGTGAAGAGAGTGAAGAACTCTTCTTGTGCCATATGAATACGACAGGGTGCTGATGGGTGGAAGCTATGGAATTTAGTAATAACTGCTTGTGCTCCAACTAAATGGGAGAAGGGTTCCCATGTGTGTTCTTTGTCAGAGTATCTCTTCCAATGGACTAAGTATTCAAGGCATTTACCCTTGAATTGTGAATCAACAATATAGTCTACTTCGTACTCAGCATCTCTTTCTTCCAAGATGTGAACCAGCCCTGGTTTGAATGTGGGCTATCCCTCTAGATGTTCCTTGTAAGGACAAATGTGGGAGATGTTGACAACTGAATGAATTCACATTGAGTGCAGTAAATGCAATTTGACTGCATTATCTCCAATTAGCTCCATGATTTCATAAGGTCCAATCCATCATTCTGTTAACTTCTTGGAAGCACAAGTATGTTTAAGATTAGTCATTGAAAGCCATACATTATCTCCAATAGAATACATAGGAGCATCCAATCTATAATGGTCTGCTTATTCTTTCATACAAGTCTGTGCTTTCTCAAAGTTTTCTTTGGTTTGAGTAAGCATATCCTTCATTTCCATAGTGAAGGAGTTGGAAATAGGAGCCTTGACTACATGCTGTTCAAAACCCATTTTTGGATTGTAGGACCAAGTGATTTCAAACTGTGACTTCTTTGTAAAAGCTTGCTTTTTACTGTTGTAGGAGAATTGCACTAATGGAAGCCAATTGGCCCATTCTTCTTGTTTCTCAGCAGTGAATAAACAAAGATACTGCTGTAGATTGCAATTCATTTGTTCTGTTTGTCCATTAGTTTGAGAATGAAACACAGTAGACAACTTTGGTAAAATGCCTAAGTGCTTGCATAAGTCCTTCATGACTTGTGATGCAAATTGTGGTCCTCTATCTGATATGATGGTGTGGGGAATCCCATGGTTCTTCCACACATTATGCAAATAAAGTCAAGCTGTGTCCATAGCTGTAACTCTTTTGTTACATGGGATGAACTTGACTTCTTTTGAGAATCTGTCAACAAAATGATAATAGAATCGAAGCTGTTGGAAAGTGGTAGATCAACTATGAAGTCCATGGAGATATCAACCCATGGAGTGTTGGGGATATCTAATGGATGTAACTTTCCAGTAGGGGCTTGATTCGTTCCTTTGAAGCTCTGACATCATTGGCAGTGAGACACGTAGTTCTTTACTAGTGTACTAAAGCATGGCCAAGTGTAGCTTCTTTGTATCAAGTCTATTGTTTTCTCTGCACTCAGATGTCCTGTGACAGGGGTGTCGTGGTGTAAATGAAGTATCTCCATGCAAAGGTCTTTGTCCTTGGGAACGATGATCTGTCCATGTGAATCTTGTAGCAATATGCTATCATCTGACCTAGTAGAGATCTTGTGGGCTTCTTCCAGCTGAACAATCTTTGATTCTTTCATCAAATGAGTGGCTTGTTTGGTACGAGCAAGAATTGCTTGTGCATCAGTGGTAATATGTAGTAACCATGTTTGAGATGTGATCAAGAAGCATGACAAGCACACCTTTGTTATCATCTTCAATACCAATTGCATGGTCTTCTCATCAAGATAAGGCATCAGCCTTTCCCATTGTACTTCCAGCTTTGTGGACCCATTTGTAATTGAACCTCATCAGGTATTGGGACCATCTGGCTTGTCAATGATTAAGATCTTGTCATTTCTGAAACCATTGCAAATTGGCATGGTCATTCCAGATTTCAAACTCATGGTGAGCACCTTCTAGATAGTGGCACCATTGTTCTAGACTTCTAATAATAGAGAGTATTTCTTTGTCTGCTACAGAATAGTTGCGCTCTTCTTTAGTCATGGAATGTGATGAGAATGTGACGGAATGCCGTTTTCCATCACATTCTATGGATAACACTGCTCCAGTGGCATAGTTAGAAGTGTCTGTTTCTAGACAGAACTGCTGATCTATGTTGGGATATGCGAATATAGGAGCAGTGGTGAAATGAGATTTGAGATCATCAAATGCTTTTTGTTGAGACTCACTCCAAATGAATGGGTTGTCCTTCTTTGTAAGATCCATCATTGAATGAGCAATTTGTGCATAGTCCTTGATGAATCTGCAATAGAAATTTGCTAATCTGAGAAAACTATGTACTCCTTTCATGTTTTTTTGGAACTGGCCACTGCTTAATGGCAGTGACTTTGTTGTCATCCATTTTGATCCCGTCTCATGATACAATCATGCCAAGGAATTCAACCTTTTGGACACTGAATGTACATTTTTCTGGTTTTGCAAATAAATTGTTGTCTTCTAGACATTGAAGCACTTGTTTAACAATCTTCTCATGTTCTTTGATGTCAAGGAATTTCATAAAAATCATGATGTCATCAATATACACAATGATGACATCTGACATATCAGCAAAGGTTTCACTCATTATGGTTTGGAATGTAGCAGGGAAATTGCAAAGCCCAAAATACATTATAACTTGTTCATAAGAACCTCAGTGGCAAATGAAGGCGGCTTTCCATTTGTCTCCTTCCTTGATTCAAACATTGTTGTATCCCCAGTGAAGATCTATCTTCATAAACCATTTTGAACCTGACAGCTTGTCTACGAGCTGTGAGATTAACAGGAGCGGATAATTATTCTTGATTGTATGCTCATTGAGATAATGATAATCCTGTACCATGCACTTGTGACCATCTTTCTTTGGAACAAAGAATACAGGAGAAGTTTGCAGTGACTTAGAAGATCTGATGTAACCCTTGCTAAGTTGATCATTGACAAAGTCCATAACTTCTTGTTGTTCAGTGGCAGATAAGGGAATTAGGGGTCCTTTTTTAGCCACAAACATATCCTTGAGATCTACAGCATGGTCCCATGGTTTTCTTAACGGCATACGTTTAGAATCTTTCTTCATGAACATTTTCAAATACTTGTGATAAACCTTTGGGACTAACTCCTTGGCAGAATCTTTCTTTTCTATGGGTTTCTCCATGAATTCTTTAACATTCTTCTTTATTTTCACAGCATGAATGTGATGTAACGATTCTTGTTCATCAGATTTGAGTTATTGTGCAAACTGAGGTTTATTCTGTAGAACTTGGCATTGCCAATGACAGTGTGTCATTTGGACTTCTCCAGTAGTCCAATCTATACTGGGATTATGCTGTTTAAGCCAAGTGTATCTGAGAATCATTTGATTCTTTTCTAAATCAGTTACTTCAGCAAAAAGCTGTTTGGCATGATTCTTGTAATGAACAACTTCTGCACAGTGGGTGATGCTTCCTGCAGAGTTCTTGGTACCATCTACGTTATAAACAGAGATTGGTTTTGATAACAGAGTCAGTGGAAGTTTGACCTTCTCTGCAAAACTCCAACCAATATAGGTACCATTTGCTTCTAAGTCAAGAAGTGCTGTTGTCTCAGTTAAGTGACTTTGGTACTTAATGAGAGCAATAGAGATCTGAAGATTAATCTCTCTTGAGTGTGTAGAGCGGACTCTATGTGTGAAACATCAATGTTTGATTTTGTGAGGAGATCATTGAACTTATTGACAAAGTTGAAAGTTCTCATATCCTCAGTTTGTTTGAGTTTCCATATGTATGGCCTCAATTGCCCATTCTGTCTGAGCTGTTGGTCTAAACTGCTTTTCCAAGTCAGTTACCAATTCAGTCCAGGTACTGTATATGCATGCCCTTGTTCAAGCCTCATAGTGTTACACTAAGTGTAGAACCTAGCTTTAATCGGTGAGAGCTTTGTGACGAACGATGAGTAAAGTATCCAGTTGCGAGAGGGCTGCGACCTCAAAGCAAGTATTGAAGAGTCTACTGCACTTGGTAGACGTAGAGACTATGAGAAGGGTCTCACGTAGTAGATCACAATCTACTAAATGGGTTGGGCTAGAAACTACACTTGGATTGCATAGAACTAACTTGGGAAACTACAAGTACAATGGGCATTTATATACTGTGAGCAGACCCTGAATAGGGAATCCTAAAAGGGAAATGGAACAGCGGAATGCCATGCTAGAAGGGGATACATCCATAAGGAGAATGGAGCAGAACAGGTGAACTGCAGAATGCAGAAAGGAATGGAAAGGAACAAAAGAAGACATATGAAAGGAGAATAGGAGTTCCAGTAGGAAAGAAGAGCAGAAGAGAATGGAACTCCATCAGACTAAGGATCCCTAGGGATCAAAGGAATCAGAAGGAAGATCAAAGAAGGCAGTGAAATTGGAAGTGGAGTCCTTGGGTTCCCACACAGTTACCCATGAGTTGAACTCATGTTCCTCAGCCTCGGTCATCTAGGGGATTTCTGTAACATTACCCCTGTTGTATGCCTGAAACACTGTCTCAGAAACTAATGTCTCCATTGCTGTTGGTCTCGCCGGGGTCCCTGCTGTTGACTCTAGAGAGGTAGACTGGACAGGCAGATTGGATGTGTTCAGGAGTGTTGGCCTGATAGTAGGGGCACTGATAGGCTGGGCAGGAGGGGTGAAGGTGACCAGGGCTTTGATAGACAAAGCAGTGCATAGCTGCTCGATTGCGATGTCAAGGAAGCGACACTCCTCAGACAGAAGTGGGACTGGAGTTTCAGGTTGATGGCATGGATTGGAAGACAGATTGGATGGTGTCGACCAGCTGAGAGAAGTTGAGATCAGAAGCAGGTCTAGATCTGCATCCCTGAAATGGGGGTGGAACAGGAATGAGGCTCTGTGACGGAGAGGGGAGGCTCTGCGGCAAGGTGTCTGCAGTAGCAACTCCGGAGCCAAGGTTCAGAGTAGATTCTGGAGTGTGAACTCTGGACTGGGGTGTCATGTGAAGCATCCCTGAGAAGAAGTGTCTCCGTTGTTCCTCATTGCATAGTCTGACAGTTGTGGCGAAGATCCACTGCATGACCTCCTCAGGGACGAGATGGAAGAAGCGAGGGAAGTTGGTGGAGGCAAGGAGCTGGAGGATCTCATACTGGTGCACGGCGAGTCTGTGGTTCCATCGCCGTGTGTCCTCAATGGAGAGGTCGGTGGTCATTGCCAAATGGAGTCGACCACAGGAGTAGTTGTGGTAGAGCCGGATGAGGCCAGTGGTGAGAACTTCCCAGTTGTTCTGAAACTCTGCACTTTGTTCAATGAGGAATAACGCTGAGGGGTCTTCGAGGACCGACACAAAGACAACATGTCATTCACGGAGGGGGAGTTGTGAGATAGAGGAAACAGGGATAATGGGCACTGAGATGCCAGAAGCAGAAATACTAGAAGCAGGGGAGATAGACATATCCAAAAAGGTGGTTGGCGACTGGGTGAAGTCCCTGGGTGTTAAATACCCCAGGGAAAGTCCAAATCAGGAAGCCGGAAGAACCAGGGTGGCACAGAAACAGAAAGAAGCATGGAGAAGCAGGGTTCTGAAGCTTCTTTGGGTCAAGTTGGAACAGGATCAAATCAGAACTGCAGGGCTGCAGACTATGGATTGCAGAGCACAGCACGGTGGAGTTAGGCAGGAGGAAAGGGAAGTTAAAGAGGTGAGTGACGAAGTGTGAGGAATTCAACGAAATCCCCATGTACGAGCTCCTCCTCCTAACAATCTTGTTTGCTACCTTGTGCTTGGCGTCGCTGGCCGTGATGGCCATTCTTGTTTTGACAAGGATGGTCTTGGATCTCCAAGACTGGGTTTCAGAACGGCGGGTGCCTATCATGGTACATGGGCGGTTCAGTGAGCCAACTCACTAATGTCAAGGGAACAAGCTGACTTGGTGCATAGTGAGGAAATCCTTTGAGGTTGTTATGTACAACCCTCATTGGATTCATGATGGAAAGAAGGGATGGGAGGATTTCAGTCAGCTGGAACAACAGAAGGTTTTCTGTCTCTCGAACAATCAGACCATGGAGTGGGGTGACAGGATAACTGGCAGCTGGGGAGGTGGAGCCAGTGGATAGGGCAGAGCCGGTGGAGACACCAAGGCAGAGGACTAGGGGGAGGTTACCATAGCAAACTCTTTAGGTCTAGAGAGTTTGCAGGCCCATAGCATGTATTTCACATGCAAAAGATGGGATTCCGGTTCCCAAGTGTTCTCAGTGCGAGAGTATCCAACCCAAGAGACAAGAAATTGGCGGTGTCCAGGAGATCCTCAGTGAGAACGAATGGTCTCGATTTTGTATTCCTCTTCTCCTTTAATGATCTCAGAAGGAGGATTGAAGTAGTTTGGTCCATGTTCATCAGTCTCAGTGAAGGTGGAAAGGAGGGAAGCATGGAAGACGTTATGGATCTTCTTCCAAGTTGGGGGAAGACGAAGCCTGTAAGTGTAAGGAGAAATGACCGTGTCGATCTTGAAGGGTCCTTTATGGCAGGGGGCAAGCTTGCAAGAGGGGAAGTTGAACTTGAGATTTCGAGAGTTGAGCCAGACCTTAGCTCCTACTTTCCAAGGGGTGAACTTCATTGCAATGCGCTCTTTGACTGCCTGAGCGGCTTTGGCATGAGTGATGGTTGCCTCCTTTTGTGCGGCATCAAGGATTTCTAACCGCTTTTCCAAGGTGGGAAGAAAGGTAGTTCCAATCGGGGGGTATGCATGGGGTTCATACCCATGCATTAGTGAGAACAGAGTAGTGTTGGTGACCGAGTGGACAGCAGAGTTGTGAGAGAACTTGGCCATACAGTAGGTAAAAGTTCGGCCCATTTTGAGGCATTCCCTTGGCAGAAGATGCGAAGGTAGGTTTCGAGTTCTTGGTTAACTCATTTGGATTCTCTGTCAGTCTGCAGATGGTATGTGGTGGAGAGGGTGACATGGTAGGAAAGAAGTCAGGTGAGTTCCTTCGCAAAGGCAGAAGCGAATTGAGGTCCTCGATTAGAGATAACCTTGTCATGGAGTCCAAATTGACAGAAGACGTTCTTGAAAAAGAGGGATGCTATCCCTGCCGCATTGATAGCTTTGTTACAAGGGATGAAAATCACCCCCTTAGTAAGTCCATGGTCAACCATGACCAGCACAGAATCAAAACCAGAGGATAGGGGGAGGTTGGTAATCATATCACAGGAAATCTGCTGGAAGGGCCGACTTGCAGAGGAAAAGATAGGACACAAACTGGGAGCCACCGGATGGGTGTTGACCTTGTTGGCTTGACAAATAGTGCAACCAGTGACAAAGCGGCAAACAAAGGTGGTCAGACTAGGCCACCAATAATTGTGCTGGACAAGGTGAACAGTGTGGAGATACCCTCCATGACCCCCAGTGGGCAAATCATGGAGGGACTGAACAAGGTCCTGCTGGGCGGGCTTGGGAACATAGAGACGGCTCTTGAAGTACAAGGCACCATCAAGGAAAGTCCAATCCTTGGGTGAAGCACAAGGGAAGAGCAAGTTGCCTTTGGTCAAGGCTTTGATGGCATCAGTGACAAGGGGATCATTGGCAGTATTGTTGGCAATCTTCTCAGCTATGAGAACGTCCATTTGCCCAATAATGATGTCAGAGATGTCCATAGCGACAGGAGAGTCGGGAAGAAGAGTGATTTCAGTGTTGTCGGCAGATGTATTGATGACATCCTGACATGAGAGTGCATCTGCAGGACCCATGGCAGAGCCAGGCTGATTGTTCCAGTGAAGGTTGAAGTCCTGCAAGAACATTGACCAGCAAGCCTGTTGGTGAGAGAGATTCTGAGGAGACTTGAAGTACGTCAAGTTCCTATGGTCTGTGATCACCATAACCGGGTGATGATTGCCCATGAGGTATTGTCTCCATTCCTTGAGGGCTTGTATGACAGTGAGGAGTTCACAGTCATAGATATTGTAATTTTGCTCAGCAGGAGCAAACATTTTGAAGTAATAGGCACAGGGATGGAGATCACCGTTGCCATCTTTTTGCATCAGGACGGCACCTGAGGCACAGAGGGAAGCATCCGTCATTACAAACAACGGATGGTCAGTGTTGGGGTCTTGCAATACTGGCCAACGGAGGAACGTGTCCTTGAGTTTCTGAAAAGAAGCCTCATGATCTGGTAACCATTGCCATGCAGCATTCTTCTTCATCAAAGAGAGAAGCGGCTATACAATGTTAGAGAAATCTGGGATGAACTTCCTATAAAAGTTGCAGAAGCCCATAAATGAGCATACTGCACTAACGGAACTGGGAGAGATCCATTCTTCGATGGCAATAAGTTTCACAGGATCCATGGAAACTTCACCTTCTCCTATGATCATTCCAAGGTATTTGGCCTTTGGAGTGCAGAAAGTGCACTTTTCCAGCTTGACACCTAGCTTGTGTTCTCTAAGGCATTGGAGAACAAGACAAACTTGTTTGACATGTTTGTCGTAATCCTTGGAATGAACCATCAAGTCGTCCATATAAATGATAAGCCAACCTTCTGCAAGGTAGTCGGCGAAGATATGCTTCATGAATGCTTGGAATGTTGGAGGAGAGTCACATTGCCCAAAAAACATGACAGTGGGCTCAAAGAGACTAAGAGGGGTAGTGAAGGAAGCCTTCCATTGATCCTCAGGGCAGATTTGGATATTGTTGTAGCCCCAATGGATATTGAGTTTGGTGAAGTACTGCGAGTGCTTTAAGGTGTTGATGAGGTCAGCAATATGAGGAAGGGGGTAAGTGTTCTTGATCATATGAGAGTTGAGGTACCTATAATCCTGGCAAGGACAGCAGGTTCCATCTTTCTTTGGCACAAAGAAAAATGGAAAAGCCTGGGAAGACTTCGACGGAATGATCTTTCCTTCTCATAAGTTTTCTCTGACAAATCCTTTCAATGCCTCCATTTCCTTGGGGTTCAAGGAATAGTTCTTGGCTCCTTTCGGGACAAACGATTCATTGAGTTCGATGGTGTGGTTGAATGGTCGGTGAGGGAGAAGGGGAACATCTTTTGCTTTCGTGAAGACATCACAAAATTCGATGAATTTGGATGGTAGTTTGACAACCTTTTTCTCCTGATCGGCAGCAATGGAGGTTGAGACAGTGGTTCAGTTGATTTCTAGGGGAGGCAACACTCCCATAGACATGGCTAAATCATCGACTAGTTGGTCAAAGATAGCGTCCTCAGAGACAAGGTTGTAACACAGGAGGTATTGCTGCGTTTCGGTGTCCTCTTTTGGTCTAGATATCCCTTTGACAAGGGGCAATGAGACTGTTCTGGTTGACCAATCAATGGTCGGGTTGTTGTGGCATAGCCAAGGAAGTCCTAAGATGACGTCCTCATTGGCCTGTACAAGGTAGAAGAGTCTCTTCTCCACCTTTTCTTTTGATACAAAGATGTACGATTGTCATCCTTCATATGAGTCCTCCTTGATTGATGGTTCCGTCCATGTTATGAGCCATCAGAGGCTTTGGTAATCGTTGTGTTGCCCAGCCAAGCTGATGGACGAGGGCAGTGCTAATAAAGCACCCAGTTGCTCCACAGTCGATGAAAGCGTGCATTTCAGTGATTTTGCAGTTTGATCTGGAAAGAGAAACAGGAATCAAGATTGATCATGAATTCTTTCCAGATACAAATACAGGCACAATCGTAAAGGAGGGTAAAGATGCTGATGCTTTCCCTCCATTTAAAAACTCTGTGGTCCCTCGTTAGCCCCTTCATTGTAATAGATGGTGGGCTTAACGGTTTCTTCTTCAACTACAAGTCTAGCCACACTTTCAGTGGTTTCGATGGGTGTCCCATCTTCGTATGCTTCCCCATAGACAATTTTGAGAGAGTTCACTGCCTCTGCATCAGAGATATTGAGCTTCCTGGTGTACTCCTTGAGGGGTGAGGAAGGAGCAGACACCATGATAGCCTGAATTCTTGGAGCTGAAGGAGTGGGAGGTCAAGGTGAGAATCCTCAAGTTCCACCAGAGTGGGGATGCTTGGTGGTGCGACATCTGTCCTTGTGGCAAACGAAGCACTTGTTGTTATGCATGTGCTTGGCATGTTGGGTAGGGGAAAGGCAGATCGTGTCAATGTCCATGGCATTGGGGTCATGATGGGAGGAGGTATTGGAAGAGCGGTGAGTACCTCCAGAAGGAACATATTGGGAAGTACCAGAGCAAAGTTTCTTCAAGTGCTGGACCACATTATAAAACTGAGCAGCTTTGTCAAGCCACTTCTTAGCCATTTCTGATTCGTCCTGGACAGCTGTCATCCTGAAAGCGAGATTGCTTGTCACCACTTTCTTCAGCAAGTCTTTCAATACATGCTGATCCAATATCCTGCTCCTACTGGCTTTGAGTTTGAAAGCTGAGCGTAATCCATCTTTGAAGGGCAGCCCTTTCATATGGATATCAGACAAGGCTGCGTGAGCCTTGCTGGTTCAATCTGAGGGGAAGAGAACTCTTGTGAAGTCATCCAAGAACTTCTCCATAGTTTTCTCATTGGCTGAGACCTTGGGGTCCAGCATTTTCTTTAACCAGCCCTCAGAGAAGATAGCACCTTGTCCCTTGCTCATCTTGTTGCAAAGAGTGAGTATTTTGTCCTTGTTAGTGCTGTATCATGGTGACATTTGAAAGTATGCCTTCATTGCGAGGACCCATTGTTGGGCATCCTCATCCCGGCCAGAGAAGTCTTCTGGAAGACCAGCCTTAAGCTCGGTCCTATTGGCATGATGTGCCTCATCAGCCATATCGTCGTTGTCGTCAGAGTGGTAAGAGTCTAAAGAGTTGGATGGATGATTGGAAGGGGGAGAAGGTGGTGGTGGCAGAGGATCATGAATGGAAGATGACAATGGAGGAAACTAAGAGATTGAAGGTGGGCGAGAAGGAGGGAGAGCCAGAGCACGAGCTAATGGAGATTGGAAGGGGGATGGCAAAGCAGAGGGGTCAGGTATCCACCTGCTTGAATTCGGATAATGAGAACGCAGATGCAGTTCTCGATGAATTGGTGAGAGTTCTGGTGGAGCAGGAGCAGATTGGGATCGAGAGGTCTGCTCTCCTTCTTCTTCGTCTCTTGCCTGGTTTCAGAGAAGGTGTTCAAGGTTGATTCTACATGTGGTGGAGGGGATGGTCTCGTCCTTCTACTGAATCGTAGGGACGGAAAAGCAGTTAGTTCTTTTTTTATGCTAAGCATAGAACCTAGCTTTAATTGGCGAGAGCTTTGTGATGAACAATGAGTAAAGTATCCAGTTGCTAGAGAGCTGTGACCTCAAAGCAAGTATCAAAGAGTCTACTGCACTTGGTAGGTGTAGAGACTATGAGAAGGGTCTCGTGTTGTAGAGACTGGTGTGTCTCTATGGTTGTATTCCCCTCCCAGACACATTCTATCGTCTCCCCCTTGCTCTGATAACCCTCTCTGGACCTCCCTAACATAGACCAGACATTCCTGCCAAAGACTGGTACACAGACTATTAGTCTGAACGCCTTGGTCTAACGTGGTCACCACGGATTTTCACTTATAAGTTCATTACATCAGTCTGTCCCTTTCAATCTTATCTTATCAACTTCCCCTATTCCTTTTGATCTCTTACATATGTCTTTTGTACTGCCGAAGACTGGTTGGGCCTTTCAGGCCTGACGGCTTCCCTTCTCAGAATTGACTTCTGTCACTTAGAGTTTTGATCCGTTCTGCATCTTTTCATTTCATTTCCCTTTTCTTGGCATGTATTACTCTATCGGTCGTAGTGCAAGTCCTGGGTATGCCTGGACTATAAAGCCATGTACCTTAGAGTTAGAAAACACTTTTGGTTGGATTCATGAACTGCTCAAACCTCTTGTCACCACCATACTGTCACCATCACCATTCACCGTCACCACTCACCACGACCTCAACGTTCCCCCCTTTGTCTCCTATTTGTCTCTGGACTTCTGGACTTCTCGTATTCTGCTTGGACATCTCCCAGACTAGCATCGGACTAGTCGAGTAAGCCCCTGGACTTCTATCTTCACTTACCCATTTACAGAGTCCCTTTTGGGGTGAATATACTCGCTCCCCTACCCTCTTTTCTGGCCTGGGACTAGTGGTTCCTACCTCCTAGTCACCTTCAGGCCTCTTAACATCTTTACAACTGGAGCCCACCATGAGGGATTCACAAATGGGTTCTAGAAGAAGTCTATGGCCAACTGTCCAATGCCAAGAGCTTGAAAATTTACTCAACCACTTTAGAAATTTGCAGATCAACAGAGAAGACTTGCTTCTATTTCGACCAATCCCCCCTCAAGATGCCTGTCACAACTGCGCCGATCTTCCTGACATATCAGGGTTTGCCTTTAGTCCATTGTTAGACAGTGACCTCAACCCTTCAGCCACCTCAGCCACCAGTGATTCTGACTGGCCCAGCACCTTTCGATTCCTCCCCTCTATTTCCCCATCGCCCAATGCACCACCTTTGGCAGCCTTAGGCACCTCCTCTGGCAGCACCACGTCTTCTAGCCTGGATCTGGAAAATTTACCTGACAGGCACAACCTAAGCAACCTCATATCAGGAGCATATATCCACTTGACCCCATTGCAACAGTCAAGGGAATCTCACCTCACCTCCCAATTTTCTTCTCCTCTATCACCTCTTTCAACAAGTACTTCGTCCTCATCATTGTCATCTTCCCCGTCCCTCTCCTACCTTCTCAATTACTCTGTGTCTTCTTACCAGGAACAGCTATGGTCTCCGGTCCCCTCTCTCTCACCGCTCTTCGCTACTTCCCATTCCAAACTTTCGTCCCTGTCATCGCTGACCGCCCCAACATCACCTCAGTCTCTCCTCCACCAACTCTCACCAGCCGCTCCTCCACCAATGGCCCAAATCCCCCAGATGCTGCTCCGCGGAACCCAGAATGCCCCGAAGTTTGACAGGAAGATGCCGGCCCTGCTGCTGCACTTCCTTGAAGATGTAGACATCCTTGGAACCACCACCATCATCACTGAGGCCACCAAAATCTGTGCCACTATAAGGTATGCCAATCTTAAAGAGGCCGAAGGATGGGAGCTTCTCAATAAAGTGACTGCCATCCCAGCCGACTGGGATGCCTTTGTCGTTGCTGTCAAAAAGTTGTATCCTGGTTGTGAAGGAGCTAACTGGTATTGTCGCACTGATATCCAATATTTAGTCCAGGAATACCGGACTAAGCCAATGAGGTCTATGAAAGACCTAGGCAAGTATCAGCGCAAGTTCATGAAGATTGCCAGGATCCTCATTAACAGTTGCAAGCTCTCAGACTTAGACCAAGATGCACTATTTATGACTGGCTTGCCCACTGATCTTGAGAACCAAGTCCACCAATGCCTCCTCATCACAAAGACTGCCCATCACCCTTCTGACCCATATCCAATTACCGACACACTCGAGGCAATGCAGTTCCTCCTCACCAGCTCTGCACTCCACCCCCTCACCACCGCCACCACCATACCACCAGCTCAGCCCTACTACCCTGCCTGGGCAGTGGCACCTCCAGCACCGGTATATCCACCCCCCACAACACCAATCACTTCTCTGGCTATCAAGCAGGAGCAGGTAAGTATGCAGCACACGGCCCCGAAGAGTTGTGCATTCTGTGCAGACCCAGCCCATTTCATGGGTAGCTGTCCTTTAGTGGATGGCTATATTCAGTTGGGCAAAGCTAGTTGTGGCACCGATGGTCGGTTGTACATGCCCAATGGGAAGTGCATCCCGCATGTACCCAGTACTTGCTGCCTCCGCAAGTGCCTGGATCGCCTGCCAGCCCCTGGATCTGCCTCCACTCCTTTTGTTGTCACTGCTGGCATCTTCTCAGTCGCTGACAAGTCCACCAATGCCATACTGGACATCAAACCATCGGTCTTCTTGATCCCAGTTTTCAAAGACTGGGATGACGCCCCAGACCCCGCGTTCTCTGACCCCAACTTCCAGGAGTACCTTGCCAACACCTGGGCCAACTTCCAGTCGGACAAGAAAGACAAAGGGAAGCGTGTTCACTTCAATGGTGTTGAAATGCCATCTCAGAAGACCGGTCGCCCCAGTCCCCAGGCCGCCTCTGTTTCAGAAGAACTCATTTCCCTGGCGGTTGAGGCCTCCCAGTCTTGAATGCTGGGCCCCTCAATGTCTTCAGCACCTCAACCCTCAACACCAACCCCATCATCCTCTAGTATTATTCCCTCCCACATTGATGCTTCTAACCCATCATCCTCCCTTGCCCCAACAGGCCAATTTAGGCATTCATTCCCCCTTGAAGACGAGACCGCCCCGAAGCATCCCTTAGACCAGGTCCTTGTGACCACAGTACCAGTCCCCATCTGTGAACTCATTGCGGTCGTGCCAGACGTCCGTCAACAGCTAAGCATATCCCGGTATCTGCTAACTCTGTCCATGTTAATGAGCTTGCTGGACATGACCCTGGTGCAGTAGAACGAGCATTCGGTGAGAGCGTCCTCCATAGCAACAATGGTCAGATTGTTGCGCACCATTCAGTACCACTTCGGGCACTTGAAGCCAAGGTTGTCAGTACCAGCTGGTCTATCCTCAGAGTCCTTGACTCAGGCTCTGAGATAGTCGCCATGCCCAGACGGGTATGGGAAGACCTCAGCCTACCGGTCAGGTCAGACCACACAATGACCATGTCTAACACTAACACCAGCACTGAGTCCACCCTTGGAGTTGTTGAGAATCTCTGGCTCAACTTCAGTGCTGGCGAAATCTCCCTACAGGTACAAGTCATACCATGCACAAACTTTGACCTACTTCTCGGTCGCCCCTTCCACTGTCTCATGAGTGCCACTACCAAAGACTCTCCCAATAGCTCTCAAACAATTACCCTTTGAGACCCCAATCTGGAAAAGGTATACAAACTACCCACCCATGCTTGGACAGAAGGATGCCCGTGTTGCCAGCATGGACTATTTTGTTCAAGTCACCAGTCAATCATAACCATGGGTTTTTAGACTATGATAATCCACCAAATGGTTGGAGAGAGTCACCAAGTACCATTTCCATTTCACTGTTCATCTATTGTGCTCCGTTCTCTCCTCTCCAGACTACATTACTACAGCCAGACTTATCTCATTGTACCCCATCTTCTTCGTATGATTTCCTCTCTTCTACTCAGTCCACTTTGACACCTGCCCACCTGGCTGCGTTCAAGGCGACTTACTCCTTTCATACCACATCCCATTCCTTGGCTTACAAGCCAGTGGCCAAGAAGGTTCGGTCAGTCCTGGCCCCTCTCAAGGAGAAGTATCAGGTACTCCGCCAATTACCTGACAACTCATTAGCCAGACTTCTTCCATTACCTATGAACCCCCCTGACTTCACCCCTGGCTTGCATTTCACACAGGAACATGCTGACGCCCTCGACCTCAACCCCACCAATTGGTTGTGGCTGGAGGAACTCAAGCTAGTCTGGTGGATAGTCTGCACACACAAGAAGACCTTTGCTTGGATTCCAACCAAGCAGGGCCGCCTAGATGAGCAATATTTCCTGCTGGTGAAGATACTAATTGTGCCCCATATGCCTTGGGTACTCCACAACATCCTGGTCCCCCGTCCTTATGGGACCAGGCAATCCAGATCATCAAAGACCGTATCACCTCTGGTGTGTACAAGCTGTCCACAGCAGCCTACTGATCCCACTGGTTCTGCGTGCTCAAGCAGGATGGTAAGACACTCTGGCTTGTTCATGACCTGCAGCCACTTAACGCCATCACCATCTGAGACTTGTCTGCCCCTCCGTTTGTGGAGCATTTTGCTGAGTTGTTTGGCGGATACGTGGTCTAGAGTATGATGGACTTGTTCGCCGGTTATGACCAGTGCCCACTTCACATTGAGTCCCATGACATGACTACGTTCAATAGCCTGCTCAGCCCTCATTGTCTTACTACTCTTCCGATGGGCCACACTAATGCTGTCCAGGTTTACCAAGCAGATATGTCCTTTATTCTGCAGAATGAAATCCCTGACCACACTGAGCCGTTCATCAATGATGTGCCGGTCAAGACTGAGACCACCCAGTACCAAAGAACAGACGGGTCTTATGAGACCATCCTCGAGAACCCCAGCATCAGGTTATTTATTTGGAAACACCTGATCGTCGTTAATAGGATTCTTCAATGCTTCGAGAACATCAACATCATGGTCTCTGCCAAGAAGTTCATCCTGGTGGCACCATCAGCAACCATAGTTGGGCACAAGTGCACCTTCAAAGGACGTGTTCCACACGAGGCCAAGATCCAGAAGATAAGGGATTGGCTGGAGTGCGAGAACCTGACACAAGTCTGTGGATTCCTCAGAACCTGCAGAGTGGTATGTATCTTCATCTGGAACTTTGCCACTATCACTAGACCACTCATCGGCCTTACAAGGAAGGGTGTCCCCTTCAAATGGGGAGATGCCCAGCATGACACAATGACTCATCTGAAGGATGAGATCATTAAGTCCCCCATGCTCCACTGCTTGGACTACAAGTCTGGCCAAGAGGTGGTCCTTGCCATGGACACCTCGGTCATAGCTATCGGTTTTATTCTGTCCCAGGAGGGTGAGGATGGCAAGCGCTATCCAAACCACTTCTGTTCTATCAGCCTTACGAGCGTCGAGAGCTGGTACTCCCGGGCTAAGCTCGAGCTGTACGGTCTGTTCCAGGCACTCCAAGCAGTCTGTGTCTTCATTTTTGGAGCGACTAACCTTGTTGTCAAAATGGACACAAAGTATGTGAAGGGTATGATAAATAACCCGGACTTACAGCTGAATGTGTCTATCAATCAGTGGATTGCTGGTATCCTTTTGTTTCATTTCGAGCTTCATCATATTCCCACTGCTAGGCATGCCAGTCCCAACACTCTATCTTGCCATCCCTCCTCCCCTAATGATCCACCTAAGGAGGATGATTTCGAGGATTGGTTGGACGATTCATATTCTTTTTGCATCATGTTACTCAACAACCAGAACTTACCATTCTCTGATATCCCTGCATGTATACATACCCCCTCACAGTCTCCTTATCACTCCCCTTTCCTCTTACCTTCATTGGACTATGTTTTTCCCCCATCGGACTGTGTTTACAGCTTTCCCCTTACTTATGCTTCCATTCTCTCTTCCTCTGTTGACCCGGACGTTCCGCAGGTCACTCTGGTACCAGAGCCCCAGTGGTACAGACTTATTAAGGAGGCTCATGACAACCTCAGGCACAAAGGTGTCTTCACAGTCTGCACTCGCTTGCTCCTCCACTTCTGGTGGCCGATGCTCATCAACAACTGTCAAGTGGTTCATCCACACTTGTCACAAATGCCAAATCCACCAATCCTGCTGCTTTCATATTCCCCTGACCGTGCCGGTAGTCAGTGGTCTATGTATTTTGGAAGGCCCACCTCAACACTATGGTGATGCCCCAGTCTTCTGGCTACTGGTACATTGTCCAGGCCTGCTATGCACTGACCTCTTACCCTGAGTGGTGGGTGTTGCATTCAGAGAATGGCACTGCCCTTGCCTCCTTTATTTTCAAGGATATCCTCTGTTGATGGGGCTCCCTGGCTGAGATCATCACTGACAATGGTCCCGCTTTTATTCAGGCCTTGGACATCCTCGCCACCCAGTACAAGATTCGGCACATTTGCATCTCCCCCTACAACTCCCAGGTGAATGGTGTGGTCAAACAGTGTCACCCTGATGTCTGGGAGGCCATCATCAAAAGTAATTCTGGGGGGGAGTCTCGCTGGCATACTGCCGCTCACTTGGTCTTTTGGGCTGAGTGCATAACCATACAGCAGTCTACCAGTCTGTCCCCTTATCTCATGGTGCATGGCATAGAGCCCCTATTCCCCTTTGACATCACCGAGGCGACATTCCATGTTCCCTCTCCAGATACCAATCCCCTCTCCTTGTCCAGACTGACAGCTTGGCGTGCTCGCCAGCTACAAAAACATCAGGAGGACTTGGAATCCATTCAGGAGCATGTTCTCAAGGCTCATTTCGAGTCTATTAAGCACTTCAAGCCCACTTTCAAGAACTGAATAAAGGACTTTGACTTTTGTGTGGGAAGTCTTGTCTTAGTCCAAAATTCCTGCATTGAAAAGGAGCTAAACTGGAAGACGAAGCCCTGGTACCTCGGCCTGATGGTGGTCCTTTGCTGGACTACCAGAGGCTCGTACCTCCTGGCAGAGTTGGATGGGGCAGTCTCCCAGCTGCATTATGCCATGTTTCATCTTATCCCCTACTATCCCCGTCTCTCCTCTTCAATTTGTGCAACTGACCTAACAGGAATTGCTGATGAGGACCTTGATAGGATGGCAGAAGAACATGTTGATGAGCCTGTCAAAGAAGAGCTGGAATCCTTTGACTCGAACTAGCGTCACCTCTCTCGTGCTATAGCCCAGTTTCTACCCCAGGATTAGTCTGGCGATCTCCATTTTCCCATCTCCTATGCTAAGAGGCCTCTACCACAGACATTCTGCTATATGTAGTTCATCCAAAAACACCCAGAAAAACATTGAAAAAACAAAAAGTACAAAACATAAGTTCCTCTCTCACCTTTTCACGTGTCCTACCATACACTTGGACTATAACCTTTCATTTCTAACACGCCCCGGGACACCACGCACCTTACTTACCATAGACTGTCCTCACTGAATACTGCCAAGGTAAGACTGGTAGGCATAGAAGCCAATAGAAGACCAAAGAAGACAAGTCAGGTGGCAACCCACATCAGTTTCCTCACTCTTTTTCTTTTTACCTACTTAGTTTCATTCTCTAACACATTAGCCCCTTCTTTCTTTCCCTTTTCTTTTTGCTTTATCGAAGACCAGACATTGTGATACATTACATGGAATATGTACATGACAAGCGAGGACCAGCAGACTACTATGAACTACCAGACTACCTACACATCCAGCTCTGTCAGCTCTTGGACAATCTCGTCCAACTTGGCCATCACCTCGCCATACTCCACCTCCAAGGCCTTAATGTTGGCCTGGACTTCATAGAGATGGGAGTGGAGCACACTGAGATGCCTCATGAGCCTGTCTTGTGCCTTTTGGATGGCCGATTTTCCTGCCAGCTTCCTTGCTGCAGCATGCTGCTTCCCCTTGCCCTTGACTGGTGTCAGCTCCGCCTCCTCCACATTGTCATCCTTGTCTTCATCGACTTTGATCAGTGAAGCCGCCCTCTTGCTGGGCCCAGCCTTGGCCGAGGTCCGTGCCATTCCACTACCTGAGATGAGGTCAGTAGGCGATCCCAGTACTAGATGAATCCACTTACTCTTCATCACCTCCACCACCATCAACTCCCTGGTGAGCTTCCGCACTCCACATCTGCCTTGTGCAAGGCTGCACCTGGTCTTGAGCTAGTTGCAGCGCACACAGGCCCTACTGGTCCCCTTTTTGCACTCTGTCGCTAGCCCCGCCCTCTTGCATGCCCCTCCTCATCATTCATGTGCCCCTGCTAAGACTGAAGATTAGACCGATTCTGTTATATGTAGGAGCGTCCGTACTCACCTTGAGCGCAGAAGACGCCACTGAGGGCACGTCCGACAATGCTCCCCTCACCCCAGCCACCAGCACCACCACCCACTCGACCTCTGCTGCGTCCACCATGAACCCCTGCGTCGGCAGAGGGATCTCAGCCATGGCCGGAAGGGGTGGAAGGGTGTTCTTCCACACAATCCACCCTACTTGCGTTTGTTTGGCCTCCATGATGGTGGTGACCAGGTCATCCTCAAGCACCGTATCCAGCCCCAGGTTGCTCATCTTCTGTTGGGCTGTGTCCCACCAATCCTGACCAACATTGGTTAGCAGTCCAGACTAACGAAGCCACCATCCCACTTACCATTACCTGCCTGAACTCCATCACCCATTTGTCTTGCTCCTCCCAAAGAGCCTCCCTATTGTCCAGCATGGTCCTTGCTACCACCTTGAGTCATTTGGTTGCTTCCTTGAAGCAGTGGCAGATGGCCTGTCTGTGGGCCATGCCAGCCTTGTTGAGTCAGATGGAATCAAGTCGAGATTGGAATTGAGGGCATGAAGGAAATGGGGAAAGAGGAGAAGTTGAGCGGAGTAAGACCACGCGGGCAAGTTATATACGCCCACCCAGCTTGCTACACGTTTCCAACTCTGCATTGTCAACCAACTTACATTAGCAGGTTGGGTCTGACTGGGAACAGTCAGCAGCTAAGTCTCCTGCGGATGTAGAGACTGGTGCATCTCTACGGTTGTATTCCCCTTCCCAGACACATTCTATTGTCTCCCCCTTGCTCTGATAACCCTCTCTGGACCTCCCTCACATAGACTGGACATTCCCGCCAAAGACCGGTACATGGACTATTAGTCCAGATGCCTCGGTCTAACATGGTCGCCATGAACTTTCACTTATAAGTTCATTACATCAGTCTGTCCCTTTTGATCTTATCTTATCAACTTCCCCTATTTCTTTTGATCTCTTACATATGTCTTTCTTATCACTGAAGACTGGTTGGACCTTTTGGGCCCAATGGCTTCCCTTCTTAGAATATAAACACCCAGTGTACTTGTACTTTGCCCCAGTTATTTCTATGCAATACAAGTGTAGTTTCTAGCCCAACCACTAAGTGGTAGCAGCCCACTATGCGAGACCCTTCTCATAAATCTCTTCGCCTACCAAGCGCAGTAGACTCTTCGACATTCGTGATATCTTTACTTGTTTTTCGTCCTAAAGCTCTTGCCAATAAAGCTAGGTTCTATGCTTAGCATAACAAGTTGAATTGCGCAGGATTGAAAGAACTCACGACTTTCTTTTAGCCATCTTCTTTTGTAACTTTCTTCCTTGTTTCAAAAGGCAATTATGTATATGGACCGGGAACAGCTCCTGCTTTTCTCTTAGCCAAGGTTTCCATGTGTCCCTGGAAGCGCTGCTTCTGTTCCTTAGAAAGCTTTCTGTGCCTTTGAACTAAATCCAGATTAGATGCTGATATTATCTTGCAGAAATTTGTCATCTGACCCAATTTTCCAAGCTATTGCTGCTCTTAGTGGAGTTTGTAGTGGCATTTCTAATCCTGGCAGTGTTCCTGTACTTTCTGAAATGTTTTCCATGTTATAGTCATAGCCATGTGCTTCAATGTGTTCATGCTAAAAGTTCTCAGCAAAATACCTTGCTGCTATATCTCCAATTCAGGTAAATCTGATATTATTGAAGATCCAATCTATCCACTCCTGTGAGTTAGTGTTTCTCGGTTGTGGATCTTGAAATGGCTGTGGGTCCTAGTCTTCTTCTGTGTCCCAATCAGCAATATTATCCCAGGTGTCTTCAGCTCCTGGCATTGGCCTTTCCGCATCGTTGAACTGAGAAAGTCACTTGATCTCATTTGTGTCTGTTACAATGAAGGACCAACATGTTAGATTATCTCCAACCTTTTCTCTTCTAATGTCCACAGCAATGGGCTGCCCTTGCCTAACTGACCTGATGATAAGATAAGTAAAGAATGCAAAAACGAGGGTGATGAGGTAGGCAAGCATAAAAAGTGTAACCATTATCATACACAAAGACCTTGTTTTTAATCAGAGTCTGAAGAACTTGTTGTTCCACTGGTTGGGCAAAATGGCCTAAGAAATCTTGCTAGATCCTGCCTAATTCTTCAACCATGTGAAGTGTGTGCCAGTGGGATTTGCTGTTCAAATCTTCTGACTAGCAAACCACCTGTCTGAATACGTTCCCTTAAACTATTTGTGGACAGCAATCTTTCGTCTTCATGAACTACTGTCTGTGTACCTGTGGAAGCACAAGGTAATTCCTCACTAGATGAAGAATCTACAATTCTGCCTTCTCCTCTCACAATAGCTGCTTGAAGTGCCGGTAACCTAACCCTAGGCGACACAAACCTTGTCTCCAGAATCTGCAGAGTATATGCAAGCAGTAAATGTGCAGGTTGTACTAGCATCTTGTCTGTTCCTTCAAGTGAATCTGTATCCATACTAGATCCCATGAATTCAGGTACTCTTTCTTCTTGAAGTGCTGCATGCTCTCTAAGAAATGGATTTGTTGGTTGTTCAAAAACCTGTGCTCCTTGTCTTCTAACTACTTGATGAGGTGGTGGAACCCAAACCAGTGGCACCCATGGCACTGATGGTGGCACTGGCCTTACTTCTTCATTGATATTGGGAACTGCCCTCAGTGGCTGTTCAAAACTTGTAACAATCTGGAAAGAATTCTGCAGAGGCATAAAAGGTGGAATATTATTGAGACAAGGTTGAGATACTATTAATGTCAACCTTCTCCTATCCCTACTAATCCTGATGATAACGCACAGGCCTTTTAAGTGATCCTCTGGGGCGCAAAGTGCTTGTCCTAATGCGAACCCCTGCAATAGGAGTGTGATCTCTAAACCAATGAAGTGGTAACTGATTAATATTACCAACAACAGCAATAACCTCCCAGTCAGCTGCTGGGAGATTTATAAGTCTCTCCTCGACTCTGTCTTGTGCTGCAAGTACACAGACCCAGACATTGTCTCTACGAAGTTGCTCAGCAATCTGCCAACAGCCCAATTGAATTCCCTTGTGGATAATTGTGTTGACCTCCATGGGTATGAAAGCCTGATCAATAACCTGAAAGATATTAGATACAAGGGTAATTGTTATGTGGCTGCCACTGTCACTATTGGTGTCTGCAATGAGAGGTGTCTCAATGGCTAAAGGGGATAGTGCCCTATCATTTTCTTCCTTTGTCTCAATGATGGTACTTCCCGAGATGTCTGCGAATCCTCTGATGTACTCCCAATCTACTGGGACACCAAGCAGGGTTGGCGACCTGACTATGTCTGCTGGTACATATGTAGATCAATCCTTCTCTCCTTGAAGCCAGATAAGGGCTATACTGTACCTGATGTCCAATATACGTGATGACCAAGTGGAGTGACCACGAACTACTGAACTCCTTGTCCTATATGTATGATGAGAGCACTGAGCTCTGTCTTCAATTTATCAGACCCGAAGTCTGATGAAGTGCAAGCCCAAAGCTTCTTTCTCTGAGATGATCACAAAGAATTCTGTTAACTTCCCTGATCTCTCGCAAGAACGATGAGGTTCATTCTGACCTTGGTGGAACTATCAACAGAAGTTCCTCAGCCTTTAGCTCGTCTTCATCAACCTTGATTGAAGGAGTGAGCGACAATGGGTAGAGCAAGTCCTCAATGAAATCCTCTTCGTTTACAATGATGGATGGGTGGGACACTAACAACAAAGAGTCATTAGCTCACTACCTTTAAACCCTATCCTCGAAAAGCTCACTGTCAGACTTAGCAACTGTAAGCCTAGTCATTCAGTGAAGTAGAGGTACAGCTTGGTTACTGCTAGACCTGCTTCATACTACACGTGGTAAGAGGGTTGAGCTACAATCCCCAAACCAATTAGTAGTCTTGTCCTAATGAAACACCTATACACTCACAAGAATGCAAGGAGTGTTTGTCACCAAGACCATTGGTGAGCCAAGCATTCTAAGTCTTTAGGGAGAAGACCAAGAGGACAAGACCAGGGAGCCAGTCACTATCACCTTGGGGTTTATATACTATTCTAGTGTTTGTACATGTTGTGGTGCTCTAGGAATATATATAGTAATAAGCTATGTGCTCTAAGTCCTCATTCAATGGAAAGGATACTCTGCCAAAGAAGACTCCTGGGAATCTGAGCGGAATCTTAAACACACCAAGTCTGCTCTCTCCTCCTACAGTATAAGAAACTCCACTCCCTCGTCTCCTCCCCCTCATCTTGCTCATAACTCTACAAACATGTCTCAATCTGCCAATGTCTTCACCACTTGCCTCCATGACTTTGACTCCAACAACAATGAATTCTTATCCCTCCTTCTCAAAGACTCTCACTTTGCTCCTGCATTCAACGACCTCATCAACACCCATTTCCCCATTTCTGAACTCCAGAAAGGCTACCTACATACAATTCTCCCATATCCATAATGTCATTACCCACCTTAAAAACCTCACTGCCCCTGTCTCCGTTGATACCCTCAGACTCACTCTTAATCTCGCCTCCCATGCTGCCATAGATCTTGAGGATAACATCCTCACCACATTAAACCAGTTAGATGGACTTAATGTCTTTCTTGAATTAGATGCAACTCTCCGTGCAGCTGCTGTTACTACCACCTCCACCAAGGAACCACTTACTCCTGCCATTGTCATTGAACCCATTCCAGTTCCACCTCCAGTTTCTTCCACTCCATCCGCCTCCTCCAAACCACCTTCTCTTGCAGAAGAGTTCACTCTTAGAAAAGCCGATGAAGCTGAAGCTCGAGCAGTCTGAGCTCAAGAACTCCAAGGACAAGTAACCCCCATCCTTCCTCCAAATCATCCTAGGTACCATGACACTTGTTTCCTTTGTCATTGTGAGGGTCACCAAAAGAAATACTGTCATCTTTACAAATGTCCTCTCTGCCACCGTTTTGCCCCTGGACATAGGATGAAACTACCACACCCTGGCCTGTCACACTACTTCCTCGTTCTCCTCCCCTTTCTCTTCTTCTTCCCACTCCTCTCATCATTCCCAATGATTCCGTTATTCCAACTCTATTTGCATCCCTAGAGCTGCTCAGACCATGCTTGACAACCAAGCTGCTCAGCAACGAATCAATGATTCTGCTCAAACCTGTAATGCTCAATGACACATTTGCCCTGACTCCCCCATCTCAGCCACTGCCATCTCCGACTATGGAGATGATGCTATCAATGACATAGGATACTCCAACATGTGCAGCTCCCTGGGTTACACTTTACATGACTTTTAAAGTTCTGGTGACCTTTGTTCTAATAAGGGGGTAATGTTATGATTCGCCCCTATGCCTTTTCTTTTCTCTCATGATTTACTATGTTCTCCTTTGTTCCATGGACTTCCACCATATTCTATTATGTTCTCCAGCTTTCTGCCACCTTCTTCCACATTCTGTCATGTTCTTCTTGTTTCCTTTACATTCTCCAATTCTCCACTGACTTCTATTACCTTCTATTACTTTCTGCAGTATTCCGCCATGTTCTACAATGTTCTATCTTGTTCCATTTATGATTCCCTCTGATTAGTCATTGACCTTTCTCTAGTGTATAAACCCCCACCTGTCTCATACTTTCTCCAAGCTAGATCTATCTAGTCAATTAGGAACCTAGTAATATACCTCTTACTCATATCTCTTGATCCTCTCTATGCTACAGAAATTCCCTGGATGACCGAGGCTGAAGAACATGAGTTCAACTCGTGGGTAACTGCATGGGAATCCAAGGACTTCACTTCCGATTTCGCCCATTTCTTTGATCTTCCTTCTGATTCTTTTGATCCTTAGGAATCCTTGTCTGATGGAGTTCCATTCTTCTTCTGCTCTTCTTTTCCTATTGGAACTCCTTGATCCTTTTTGTATGTCTTCCTTTGTTCTGCTTCCATTTCCTTCCACAGTCCATAGTTCACCCTTTCTCTCCTGATTCTCTTTATGGACATATCCACTTCTAGAATGGCATTCCACTGTTCCATTTCCCCTTTAGGACTCCTTATTCCAGGTCTGCTCACAGTATATAAATGCCCAGTGTACTTGTAGTTTCCCCAGTTAGTTCTACACAATACAAGTGTAGTATCTAGCCCAATCCGCTGGTAGATTGTGATCTACTTGTTGAGACCCTTCTCATAGTCTCTATGTCTACCAAGCATTGAAGACTCTTTGATTAGTTCTGAGGTTAACGCCGCCCTCAAGCTCAAGACTTGCTACTTTACTTGTTGTTCGTCACGTGACTCTCGCTGATAAAGCTAGGTTCTACGCTTAGCATAAGAAAAGAACTAACTGCTTTTCTGTCCCTACCATTCAGTAGAAGGACGAGACCATCCCCACCACCATGTGTAGGATCAACCTTGAACATCTCCTCCGAGGACAAGAAAGAGATGAAGAAGCCAAGCACACCCCTCGATCCAGATCTGGTCCTGCTCCACCTGAACTCTCACTAATTCATAGAGAACCAGATCTGCATTCTCATCATCCAAATTCAAGCAGGCATATACCTGGCACCTCTGCTTTGCCACCCCCCTTCAACTCTCCACTAGCTTGTGCTCCCGCTCTCCCTCCTTCCCACCCACCTTCCATCTCTCAATTTCCACTGTCTTCCTCCCCTATCCGTGATCCTCCGCCACCACCGCCTTCTCCCCCTTCTGAACCACCATCCAACGCTGAATATTACCATTCTGACGACAATGACAACGACATGGCCAACAAACATTGTGCCAATGGGACTGAGCTTAAGGCTGGTCTGCCAGACGACTTCTCTGGCTAGAACAAGGATGCCAAATGATGGGCCCTCACAATGGAGGCATACTTTCAAATGTCACCATGATTTAGCACCAACAAGATGAAGATACCACTCTTTGCAACAAGATGAGCAAGGGATGTGGTGCTATCTTTTCTGAGGGTTGGTTGAAGAAGATGCTGAACCCTGACATTGCAGCAACAGAGAAGACCATGGAGAAGTTCTCAGACAACTTCACACAGGTTTTCTTCCCCTCAGATCGAACCAGCAAGGCTCACGCAGCTTTGTCCGATATACAGTGGCTCAAAAAACTGTCCGCATGTTTGTACATTTTCAGCTAAAGCTGATATCCTGCAACAACCCTAACCTGGACTGTCATTATGTTAGTGTATAAAATAAAG
>JBBPNN010000369.1:0-28191 GCA_038090935.1 Hortiboletus campestris
CCTGAGTCATCGTTTCGTTGACTGAACTCGCATCTTCGTCAGAAGCGAGAGCTGACGATTCCGTCTCCAAGAACTCCTCGTCGCGCGCCGTGGTTGCCGGATAGCCTCGCATTTGACCCTTGTTCTGTCGGGGGAACGACAGAGTTGATGACGCCCTAGGCGTGTACTGCTCATCCACACGCGTTGGAAGCTCTGACAGTACGTGAGAAGCCGAGGTCACGGTAGACGCTGAATTTACTCAACGACTGTCACCTCCTGGAAGGTTAGGACGACTCTGCCTTGCCGTACCCTTCGAGCGCGTTTGTTCCAGTTTGGTCTCCCGCTTTGTCGAGGTACGCGGTATGGCATGGCCATCTTCTGCCGGTGAGTATTCGGATCCAGAGTCATCAAATGCCGACCGCAAAGAATCCCCGGACCCATCGGATACAAGACACCGATCGTCGGGTCCTTCAGAACTGCTTGGCTGCGAATCGTATCCGCTCGAATCATTCAAGTCAGCATGCGTGAGGGAGAGTAACTCTCGCTGTCGGCGTTGTCCGTCAGCACTATCTACTCGCGTATTTCGGGAGGGCGATCGATCGCGCCTCTTGGGAGTACCGTCGCGCTGGTGTCTCTTGATACTCGGAGAGTTCGTATGACGCCGATACGATTCGTCGCTGGGTATTTTCGTTGTCCATCTCTGGCCCGGGGACAGCTTGACCGAATTTTTTGGCTCATTGACGCCGGATAATCCCAACCCAAGACCAAAACGCGGCGGTCGAAGTTGACTCTCCGTGGATGACTGTGAGTCCGTCCGTGATAACGCTTTGAGCTTCGTGAAGCGCGTCAAGGGAACCTGACTTTCTGAGCTCGAAGACGACGATATTTCGGCATTGGTGACAAACAACCGTCGTTTCTCGAGTTGAGTCGAATTCACACTACCTGCGTCCGAACTACCAATTGGCACTTGGGCAGCGGTCGAAATTCGGGGCGTCGCTGGGCTCGGGGATACCCCAACCCGCCGCGGGATGCCGGAAGGCTGCGGGTTTGGTTGCAGAGTATTCCTTCCGTGAGTCGAGGGCAAGCCTTTCGGTAGGGTACCGGGGTCAGTTCGCGAACGTGCCCTACCAGTTCGAAGAGAGCCATCGATTTTCAACCTCGGAGAAGCTGGAATTTGACGCGCGTGTTTTATTCTACTTTCTGAAGGCGATGGGTCCGGTGGGATCGGAATAAGACTTCGACCAGCTTTTCGGGCATGATCGGTGGGAAGACGGACGTCCTCCAAGTGGGCTTGCCGGACTTGTAGATGTCGGTCAGATATGGCATGAGACTTCAGGATCGACTTGGGATTGGGTGATCTCGACGACGACGACGGTCGTGCGCTCGACGGTGGTTGTTCAGCAACCGTACTAGAGCTGTGCGTTTCGCTTCGGACAGAGTAAGCGGAACTACTCTGGGACGAGGTCGAAGGCGTACGCGCGACACCTGGCGAATAATCGGGCCGAGGGGCGGCGGGACGAAAAGGCGCCACCTGAGACGGTGGTCTCGTCATGCGCTCGACCGTGTCGCTGAGTGTCGGAAGGAGCTGGGGTTCGAGATCGCCGAGCTGGCTTTTGCGTCGAGTTCGACTCGGAGGGGTGCCCGTGTGAGGAGAACATTCGGTGACCAGATACGATGCGTTGGAGCTGAACGGGTAGGCTTCCGAGTGGTAGAAATGATCTTGTTGGTTAAGTGTCGAAGCCGTCTCATCCCGGTTGGGAGGATAGCGTACACCTGCGGCAGCGGCAAAGTAGGAGGGCGGGAAGAACTGCGAGGGAGTCGTCGGTGTCCGCAGCAGCGCCGGAGAACGCGAAGGCTTGACTCTGGATTTGTTGGACCATTGTTGCTGGGCCATGGCAGTGGCGGTCTCGCACAAGAGTTGAACATTTGGCAGCATGCCAAGTCAGTTTGTACACAACTAATCGAACCTGGCCTTGATCCACTCTACGACGTCGTATCCCCATTTCTCGCCCTCCCCGTCGCCCGTACCCAACACCCAATTCACGCTCACGTGGTTATGCCCCGCCGCAATGTACATCTCCTTCAGCTCCCTTCCGACAATCCCCAACTTGTCCCCAACTTCTTTCTCCATGATCTCCCTGGTCTCCACCCTGAGCCAGTCCGGCTCCCGCTCCGCCTGCACAAGCATCACCTCCGGAAACACACGCACGTCCTCCTCCCCAAGAGCCGCCCACAACGCACGCGGCTCCCTCTCCTTTTGCTGCGCCTCCCCTCCAAAGTAAAACTTGATCGGCCCCGCCGTCGCGAACGTCTCTCCGCGCACGCCAAAGTGCCACGGGCACCCGCTCAACACCAGCCCCCGTATCCGCAACCCCACCTCAGCCGCCCTCTCCGCCAAACTCGCCCGCAGCGGTGGGTATAGGTGCAGCACGAGCGTGTGCACCGCGCCCGCAGAGTGTGCTAGTATGAACACGCACCCCGGATCCAGCGCCGTGCGTGCACTCGCAGGGTCGGTCGTCGCACCCGTCACTTCTGCCGCGTGTCCCGCGACCCAGAGGAGTGCATCCCGGAGGTCCTCGGACGCCAAAGGGAATCGCACCTCGGGTACGAGCCGATAGTCGGGGATGACCGTCAAGAACCCGCGCGCCGCGAAAAAGGATCCCAGCGCACGGTACCCCATCTCGTAGGGTTCGGGAAATCGTCGTGAGCCGGTGTTGTACCCACCACCATAGATGAAGAAGAGTACCGGGAGCTTCCCGTTGGGCGTGGACAGCGCGGCAGCGGCAGGAGGGTAGTAAACGTCGAGCTGGTCCGGCGCGGGTCGGGATGGACAGACTCGGTGGTTGGTGGACAGGTGGACTTACATGGTGGCGATTCCTTTGGCCATACTTGAACTCCTTTCTCTCGATCTTGCTTATCTCTGCTTTTTTCTCGTCCAAGACGGGTATCAACGCAGCCAGTGCTGGTCATCCCGTCGACGAAGAACATACCCGATCGATCGATCAGCCACGCCCTATCAGAGTCCTCGACTCGTACACTCACTGGGCATGTTGATCTTGTTGATCGCGGTATCCTTGATTCCTTGTATCACGTCCATGGCAGTAGTGCCGAAGCTACACTGTTGGGTCCAAATCAAAGCACGGCGCGCGTGATATAAAGACGTGACATCGCAAGGCGATGCTTGTACAGACTCTTATCACTCAGCACTCAGCACTAGCAATAAAAATTTTAGATGATAGCACACCACGACTACATGGTACTAGACAATAACTGTGCACATGTTAGATCGGACGACGACGAGAGCGAGGACAGCAAGCAGAAAGCAAACAAAGAAACGATGACCGAGGGTCTGATGTCTAGATTTTTGAGCAAGAAGGTATCCAATGTCGGTAATCATGTCCACTTGCGCGATCAGTAGGCCCAAGTCAACCTCGAAATCCACTTCCCGGTACAGATCCTGAACAAGTACCAGAGGGAAAAGGGTTCATAATCGTCGGGATTGGTGGTAGGCCCGGATTTCGACGACGGCTCGGACACGGGCTCACCAGAGCGGCACCGAGGTGGAAGTTGGAAACCCTGGTATGTTGTGCACGTCAGCTTCAAGCCTATGAATCTCCGTTCCATAACTGACGTTCTCACGAAGTCCTCCACCCCATGGTGTACTACCAATAAGCCTGGCGTCGGTACCTAGCCCCCTCTCCGCAAACACTTGCCAGATATCACATACGTTCTCACCGCCGGTCAAAACCTTGTCCGCCTCGATGATGGCATCTCTGGCATCGAAAAAGCTTGGGAGGCAAGGCTGCATCTTCATTCCATTTATCACAAGTTGTAGCAGCAGCGTGTTGCCATGCTTGGGAACGAGAGGGTTCGGTAAACCAGTGTGTGGATTGAATGTCTGTGGTCGATAAAAGTCGTTAGGAGAAAGCGTCCCGTCAGCATTGGGGGTAGGGGGGAAGAGCGTGTCCGAAAAGCCATATTTGGCGATTAACCGCTGTTGAATGACCCAAAGCATTTCAGCCCAAACCTCGCCCAGCGCATGGGGCCCAAAGAATCCTGGCTCATTCGGGGTCTCGTATGTCGTCGGATTCACGGAGGAGTCAGTGGAATAGGGGTAATGGCGAACACCCTCTTCAACATTGGCGGCCCAGGCTCCCACAGGGTAGTCCGAATAAGTCGAGGTGGAACGGACGGTAACGGCGATGAAGTCTGAAAAGGTGTGAGATAACTACATTAGTGGATTTTAACAACGAACCTCCCCAGCCTTCACCCATACCGCCCGACTCTCCCCAGCCAAGACAGCCAGAATCCTTTGGTCCACCGGTCAAACGCATGGAAAGACCGTGGGACAGTTCATGAATGACAATGCTAGCCTCCATAGCCCCATCCGGGTAGGGTGAATTAGTGTCCCAAAGACACATACTGCAGCGGCTGCATAGAGTGGAAATCAAAGGGTCCAAGGCAACACAACACGGACGTGTACATACCCATTCAGTCCATCTGGGGGGCTAGTGAACGCCGCGTTATTGAATCCACTCAAATCCTGAGCATCCGCAATGATAGCATCACCTTCTTCGCCACCTTTCCCAAAGTTGTACTGCTGAAAGTTGCCAGCAGTTTCGGTAAAGCCATATCTGACATACGTTGATTGTGGCGAGCGTAACATAAGGCCAGATTACTTACCGGTAGAAGAGATCATGAATCATGTTGCTGGTATAGAACAATTGGGTTATACTCGCGTTGATATGTGCCCTTGCCTGTTCCAGTGATTCAACCTCGCCGAACGCTGGTTTGGGGGAATAGGGGTGTGAAAACATCCCATCTGCGTGCGCTGAGAACTTGGCATCAGCTTGTGGCTACAAGAAAAGAGAAAGTTCGGTACCTGACGGACGCCAGTTATACATCCAATCATCTCCGCCTTGCCAATTCTCTTGCGCGAAAACGTTATTGCCCCACGTTGTCTTAGTCGTGCGCCAGGGTGAATTTTCTGGATGTCCGTGTCATCTGTGTGCACACCGGGGCTAGACAGACCCGAACTTACCGAGGATGGTATTATCTTCCTTACTGACACTAGGGTCATGAGAGACGGGAAGAGTATGCCAGCCCACGGGAGAAGCAAAGGTATCACCCAATTCCTTGATAATGTCTCTACCATATGATAGGGGATATTCGGCTCCAGCTAAAAATTGCCTTAGTTGAGGGAACCTGGAAAACAACCGGTATGCATACAGGGTTCACCATATTTCGCAGCCTTCCTCTGTGCAGCATCCACAGGGTCATTTGTACCCCACGGGAAAACAAGGTAAGATGCCTTGTTTGACCCAGGGAGCTGCGAGACACCTGTGGATGACAATGTAAGTCAGTCAGTGACACCAGATTGTAGACTTGGCGGATAGAGCGGTGCTGGACAGTATATATACACACTCGCACTTACCTTCCTTTCCCGAGGGAGCTTCACCCGGTCCCTGCACGTGTGTGGAGGCTACTGACTCGAAGTTGGATCCAGGAGGAACGAAAGCACCAAGGTTCGGAAGTTGATCAACTGTAGTTGGAACATCACACAGACGAGCAACGAAGCATTAAACAAGACGCGAGCAGTGTTGGAGAGAGGCACATTCACAATCAGGCTCTCACAGTTGCGGACCAAGAATGAGCCCGCACTCACCCTTCTCAGTGGCCGACATCTGCATCGGAGAATCGCTCACCCAATCGACGACGCTGATAATGCGATGAGGTATCGACGTTGTCACGGTGGTTTCGTACCAGTTGTGTTCCATTTCAACCTCGAACTATCCGCGGTACGGATAAGACGAGAGGATAAAGGAGAGTTGTAGACACATACACGGTGGACTAGCTCAAGCTTGACGCCATGTTCAGTGGTGACCTGGACCCAAACGATGCGAGCCTTGACGTCGCTGACCGCACCAGGGACGTTGGACAACGACATGCCAGAGGAAGCGTGGTCTCCAAGCAGATGCGTTTCTGGGGTTAAGATGATGTTGCGCACATGCTCCTCAAACCTATCACCCAGAGAGCTGAACGCGGGGTGATTCTCTGGGAGAGCAGATGCGAGGAAGGCCAAGAGGGGCCGTCTTGGATCCATGTCAACCTCACCTGGATCCGCGATGGAGGAGAATGAGGGTACATTGGCACAGTTTGAGGCGTAGAGGTGCTCTAGAATGGGGAGTCCATGAGTGACCCTTGTACGGTCACGTGAGCCGAGAGACCCGAGGAGTGAGCGATGAAAGTCGAGTGCAGAGGACAGCTGAGCACAGTGGTGAGCGTGAGGGTGCACAGGAACATGAGGAGGATGGTCGAGTTCTCCAACAAAGAACTACGATTCCAGTGTCCGGGTTAGCGAGAGTGAGACGGGGAGTCAGCACACGCACAGAATCACCGAAACTGAGGACTCTGCCATCCTTGATGTTCAGGTTGACACGTGCGTTGGCCACTTCGATGCCAACAATGATTTGACGGGCATAGATGTGTGTAACGCCGGTAGCGTGGTCGGTGTACGAGTCGGGACGAATGACGTACGCACGACCAGCATGGGTGTTGTCATACTGGCTTAGAAAGTCGCGCGCAACAGCATAGGCGTCCTTGGTGGTGTCGACAGCCGACGCACGGACGTCGACGGACTCGAAACGAGCATGGGGGAGGTCAGGACCGAATGCAAGGGTCTTTCTTCGGGCGAGCGGAGAGACGGGCGGAGGGACTAAATGAGCGAGGGCATGTGCAGCGAGGCCAGCCAGGGCAAGGCTGACAATGACCAGACCATGCATGGTGAACAAGGGCGGTCCCAGAAAAGGGACTAAACCGTAGGTTCACTCAAATAGGTAGCGACAGAATCACGAACAAACAGCAGCGTCACAGGCTGCCATGTTCCGCCATGTTCACATACTCAAAAAACAGTAGCAGAATCAAGTTACATTGGTAGCCATCAAGAAGATTGGAACTCGCACATAGCACATATTAAGTCATTAGCTCGGACCACAATGAAAGCAAGACAGCAGACAGAGAGGGAGGGAAACGAGATACCATGATTCGCGTGTAAATCCTAGTCATCTAACTAAGATGGTATCGTTTGCGGGTAATTGTGCGATCAACCTTGTGTTTCCACGAGTGCAATCAGTACTGATAATAATAGTTGTTCCAAGGCAACCTCGGAACCCATTTCCCGACGCGGTTCTTGAACCAGCACCAGGGGAAGATAGGGTCACAGTCAGGATCGCTGGGCGTAGGCTTGGGCTTGGGCTTTGGCTTCGGTTGAGGCTGACCGGGACGGCACTGAGATGGAACTCTGACGCCCTGTTGTGGCGCGCGTTAACTCGAGGTTAACAAGTCGACGTGGAGTAACTTACGTTCTCGCGGACTCCTCCACCCCATGGTGTACTGCCGACCACCGAAGCGTCGACACCCAATCCCCTCTCCGCGAACCCTTCCCAGAGATCGCACAAGTTCTCACCGCCAGTCAAAACCTTGTCCGCCTCGATGATGGCATCTCTAGCATCAAAGAAGCTGGGGCTGCAAGGCTGCAACTTCATTCCATTTATCACGAGTTGTAACAGCAACGTGTTGCCATGCTTGGGAACGAGGGGGTTCAGTGAACCGGTGAGTGGACTGAAGGTCTGTGGTCGGTAAAAGTCGTTGGGTGGAAGCGTCCCATCAGCATCAGGAACAGGGGGGAAAAGTGTCTCCGAGAAGCCGTGCTTGGCGATGAACCGCTGTTGAATGACCCAGAGCATTTCAGCCCAGACTTCGCCAATAGCATGGACGCCCCAGTAGCCTGGTTTGTCCAAAGTCTCATAAGTCGAAGGGTTTATCTCTTTGCTGGTAGAGTACGGGTAGTTGCGGATACCATCCGCACGATTAGCGGCCCAAGCACCCATTGGGAAGTCCGTGTAAGTGGAGGTGGAACGGACTGAGGTAGCGATATAGTCTGAGAGGAGTTAGTTACGTGCATCAATGTAACACTGTTAAAACGAACCTCCCCAGCCTTCACCCATACCTCCAGCCTCACCCCAGCCAAGGCATCCAGAATTCTTTGGTCCACCCGTCAGACGAGTAGAGAGGCCATGGGATAGTTCATGAATGACAATGCCAGCCTCAAAGTCTCCATCAGGGTAGGGTGAATCAGTGGTCCAAAGGTACATTCGGCAGCGGCTGGTACCACGGGAGTAAATTGGTTAGAAAAAACGCAAGTTAGATCAAGCGTGAACTTGTACGGACCCATTCTGTCCATCAGGAGGGGTCATGAAGTTCGCATTGTCAAATCCACTTCCATCCTGTGCATTTGCAATCACAGCATCGTTTTCTTCACCACCTCTCTCAAAGTTGAACTGTTGAAAGTTGCCAGCAGCTTCAGTGAAGCCATAGCTAATACGCATTGAGTAAAGGAGAACGAAACATCAAGTACCTTCACTTACCGATAAAAGAGATCATGGACCATGTTGGTGGTATAGAACAACTGTGTTACGGTTGCGTTAATGTGTCCCCTTGCCTGTTCCATTGACTCGATTTCATTGTCCGCTGCTCGAGGGGAATATGGGTATGCGAATGCCGAATCAGCTTGAGTTGAAATTTGGCGTAAGCTAAAGGTTCGTAGAAGTGAGAAAGATCGGTACCTAGCGGACGCTCGTTAGAGATCCAATTATTCTTGCCTTCCCAATTCTCGTGCGCGAAAACATTGTTGCCCCACGTTGTGTCGGTCGTGCGCCAGTACGTATTCGCTTGACATCCGAGTCATTCGTATGCACCTCAGAGTCCAACCAAAGACATACCACAAGAAGCAGTGTCACCCTCACCAGTACTAGGGTCATTAGGGCAAGGAAGCGTGTGCCAACCAGCGGGGGAAGCAAGGGTATCGCTCTTCTCTTTGACCAGTTCTCTACCATATGCCAAAGGGTACTTGACCCCAGCTGAAAGAATGCATCAGGCGAGGTAAACGTGGAGCCAATCAGCATGCATACTAGGTTCACCACGACTCGCAGCTTTCTTTATTGCAGCCTCATCAGGATCGTTGGTCCCCCAAGGGAAAACAAGATAGAATGCCTTGCTTGTTTCAGGGACCTGCGGGTGCTTTGGAGTGGAAGTATATGACTTGAAACCTGCGAGGAATGACGTCAGTCGGCCGATGCCAGTGGATAACGGACTTGTCGAATAGGACGTAGCGATGTACTCACCCTTCTGTCCAACCAGCGCTTTGTCCAGCTTCCTTCCGCTCCCCTTTCTAAGTGCAGAAGAGACCGAGTCAAAGATGGTCCCTGGAAGAACGAAAGCACCCAGGTTGGGAAGGCGATGTTCTACATTCAACCCGCATACATGAGCGACGACACATCAAACATGATTGGTGTGATGTTGAAAAAAGACACGTCGACGATCAGGTTCTCAGAACAGGGACCATGAGCAAGCCCACACTCACCCTCCTCGATGACTCGCATCGGCATCGGGGAATCACTCGCCCAATCGACGACGCTGACAATGCGGTGTGGTATAGATGCTGTGACAGTGGTTTCGTACCAGTTGTGTTCCATCTCTACCTCGAACTAATGATGCGGCATGCATGAGACGACAGAACTGAAGAGAAGGGCGTAATGAACTCTTACACGATGAACCAACTCGAGCTTGACGCCGTGCTCGGTGGGGACCTGGACCCAGACGATGCGAGCCTTGACGTCGCTGACCGCACCAGGGACATTGGACAACGACATGGCAAGGGAGGCGTGGTCTCCAAGGAGATGCGATTCTGGGGTCAAGATGATGTTGCTCGCATGCTCCTCAAGCTTATCGCCCAGAGAGCTGAACGCGGGATGATTCTCTGGGAGAGCAGATGCGAGGAACGCCAAGAGCGCCCGTCTCGGATCCATGTCGACCTCACCGGAGCCAGCAAAGGATGGCACATTGGCACAGTTTGAGACATAAAGATGCTCGAGATTGGCGAGTCCGTGAGTGACCCTTGGGCGATCACCTGAAGCGAGAGGAGTCTGAAGAAGGAAGCGGTGAACGTCGACTGCAGTAGAGAGTTGAGCGCAATGGTGGGCGTGAGGGTGCACAGCAACGTGGGAATTCTGCTCAACTTCTCCATTGAAGAACTATTACGGCAGGCGGGTCAGCAAACGCGGAACGGAGAAACGAGCACACGCACGGAGTCACCAAAGCTGAGGACTCTGCCATCCTTGATGTTCAGGTTGACATGTGCGTTGGCCACTTCAATGCCACCGATGGTTTGGCGGGCATAGACGTGAGTGACGCCAGTAGCGCGGTCGGTGTAGGAGTCAGGGCGAATAACGTATGCCCGACCAGTGCGGAAGTCGTCGTACTGGCTGAGGAAGTCGTGTGCGACGGCATAGGCATCCTTGGTGGGGTCGACGGCGAATGCATGGGCATCGACGGACTGGTAACGGGCGTGGGGAAGGTCCGGCCCGAAGCCAAGAGTCTTTCTGCGGGCGGGTGCTGTAGGAGAGAGGGGAGGGGGAAGGGAATGAGCAAGGGCATGTGCGGCAAGGCCAGCCAGGGCGAGCGTGACGGTGGTCAAACCGCGCATGGTGTCTGACACAAGGGGGCGAGACTGGTTGAGTGCTGCCTTGCTCCGGTCTTTTAAAGTGAGAGGGGTACGTAACCAGCACCCCCCTCTATCGCACCCTCTGATTGGTCGATTGTAGTCACACGACGGAGGGGTCGCGATGGCAATTATCCGTCTGCATTCGGACTGACTCGGTCACCTCTCTTCTCCTGCTGGCCGAAACAAAGTTGTCATACTCACATATATTTCAAAACAGGTTTCCCAAGCTGCCAGCACGCCACCCACCTTCCCTTAAAAGAGCCACTTTCATATCTCCTTCTCCGAGGCCAGCTGGCCTTCCAAATACGTCCTGCCACTGCGTGCAACTCGTGCGGCCCGTATGATTGCTGTGTGCTCAAAACGGGCCACCCTCGCACGGAAATGCAAAACACGCACAACCAACTCCACAGGCTCCTCGTGCCCTTATCGAAACGTTGCTTATCGACCTCAGACATGCACAGCTCCCCCGATAGATTCCCCCTCGGATCACCCTTCCGTCCTTAGATAAGCAAACTGCGCAACTCTCCCCAATCAAATTACGCGCTCAGAAACACCCCTCCAAGTGGGTCAGCGCACTTCCCTGCCTTTGACCAGCCATGTAGATATATTCGTTCCAAGGTGTCGGATTCAAGATAATACCATCACATAGAGTGCTAAATTACAGGTCCGCCACTCATTCTAACAAGTGATTTCAAATTCACCAAATACTGCCGGGTTGCTGTCTCTGCTCGTGGACATTGTCTGTATGGTAAGCGTGATCAGTGCTCGAATATTTCCCCGGATCTCGTTGTGTCGAGGGCTCATCACCAGCACTGCCCGGCCCCCGAGGAATCGGTGCGCGGTGTTTACGTGAATGATCGGTGCTTTTGTGCCGCTATCGCTCCTTTCCAAGTGGCCAACTCAACGGAATGCCAAGTCTGCGATAGTCTTGCGAAAGAAATGGCCATGACTCCCCGTCTCAGGTCGCTAATCATGGCGGCAAGGCTTTTCGCTGGAATACTTTATCGTATCTGTCACTTGCAGAGGCTTTTGCAATAGATAGACGTCTCAACCGAGCGAATGACAAACGATCACGACAGCGGTGACTAGAGTGGGGTCGATGGCGAGTGTGGGCCATTGCTGACTGGTAGGAGGACAGCAACATAGATTTGATATATTACATTCCAAGTCGGCCCGAAGTGGGGCCCACAAGAACAGGACTGCTGCTCGTTGAGATCCTCCCGAGTGGACGGCTGAGCTCAGTTGACCAACCTGAACCGGGCTTATGACGTGGTCAAATTGTTTTTCGACAGCGGCGTGGTCATGGGATCAAGCAGGGTCACATCTTCCGTCCGCAAAGTGACCCAAGGAAACAGGAGGTTATACCACTAAGCCGGGGCTGCTGTAAGGCACGCTTTCGGGTTCCCCAGATGCCCGTGGCTCCGGCCAATGAGAGGCTCGCTCAGTGCGGAACAATTCTTGAACCGCCGTTCCCTTGAGCTGCTTCGTAGATCGAAAGAATCACCCCCCAATCGACCAAATAAGGCACGAGGAAGTTGTTTCACTCGATCGTCCTCGAAAAAAAACACTAGAGCCCGGGCGTCGTCGCCACGATAAGCGCCAACAGTGTCCGAGGAGCTGGCACAGCCGCCGTATCCCAGGAAACGCGCTGACCCCCCGCTATCACTGCAATTAATGATACGCAGCAATTCAAGCTTATCTATCTTCCCCACATCGTCATCGCCCAGTTCGGTCGTGACCTGAACAAATTCAACATGCGATTGCATGGATGCTAAGGCGATCAATCGGAGGGCAGGAATGAGGAATCAAAGGGGCGGCTGGGTAATCGGACATGACCGGTCAGTTTGACCGGAACAAGGATGCGTTTACACTTATATCCAATTAACCATCCACATGTGTGCTATACTCGAGGAACAAGTCTTCGTAGGAATTGAAATACATCACTTGCTCGACCCCACCCATCGGTGGTTTCGGGGGGACGAATGATCAACTTCGTCGCACTTACCCCGGCCGCTAAGCGCTTCAGTCCAGGCACCACCCCATTCAACCCTCCCGGTAATACCTCGATATGATTGGGCTACCAACCCATTCCCCCTCGTCAGCCAAATCACTCTTAAACGACCACAAAAGCCACAGACGTACCTTGATTTCTCCCTTCTCCAACCACGCTGTCAACGCGATCGCAAACTTGGCGCCAAGCACACGGTTTGGTAGTGGATGAAAAGACCCAAGGACAAGCAGGACCTTTTTCCCACTCCCGTCGTCGCCTCCACCTACTTGTGGTGTAAGGACGACCACAAGCGTGCCTCCAGGTACCAGGAGAGCATAGGCAGCCTTCTGTGTACCTTCGACAGACACCGCATCAAAGATGTATCTCAGAGGAGCCGTGGTGAGTTGGTGGACTCGTTCTATGAGTGCGGCATTCGAGAGTTTGCGATCGAGGACGTGCGTTGCGCCGAGGGAAAGGAGCAAATCTTGGTTGTGGAGCGAAGCGGTCGTGATAATGGGCGAGAAACCAGACAGTTTCGCCAGTTGGATCGCTGTGTGAACGGAAGAAAAAAGGTTGTATTAGATCGGTATGCAGGTATAATGTGATTTTGTGAGAGGCGTACCTTGTTGGCCAAGAGAGGATGCACCACCGAATATGACAATGGGACAGCCTGCGTACTTGCCGAGACCGTCTTCTTCGAACGGCGGAGTGAGTGCAATACCCAGCGGTTCTTGAGCATAGGTGGCCACCGCAAAAGGGTTGAAAGCAACCAAAATAGAAGCGGCTTGGTCGAATGACAGATTCGGTGGAATCTATACTCTGTTTCGTCAAACGAGGTTAGATGTCACGAAGTGGAAAAGCTCAACCTTGACCGCAAGTTCTGCAATCACCAAACAATACTCCTGGAAGGAAGCGAACTTGTTCTTCAGAGTCGTCTGGAATAACCTGTCCGCATGCCTGTGATAAGTACAAGCACGCTATGCACCTCGAGAGACAGAAAACACGAACACTTTATCACCTCGTGCCAAGTTAGTGACCCCTTCACCAACTTTCTCGACGACGCCAGCACCCTCCTCGCCAAGGACAGCGGGGTATTCTTCGATCTCGAAAAAGCCCGAATGTTGGATATCTACGTCGAGTGGATTGAGTGCACTCGCCTCGAGTCTGACGAGAACTTCGCCCGGACCGGGCTCTGGAATCTCGTTCTGGCCGAGTGTAAACTCGGCACCAATTTTCGGGAGCCAGAGTGCTTTCTGAATGGCCATCGAGAATGTGTCTCAGATGGACCCGGAGGGCGGCGAAGAGGTAAGTTTTGATGCTTACCCCAGTGTTTCAACCCTTTATTAGTACGGTGGTTGAAATTATATGGTGATAGAAGTTGGGTCTGACGTACAGTCTTGTGAGGCGCAATGCGGAGACAAAATGAGCGTCTGATTGGTTATTACGTTATGTCCGAGCCCACGGGTAACGAAGTCTCGGGCGCGTCAAGCCCAGGAAGAACGATTCGGACGGCAGTAGATAGTTCTTTCCTTGAGTAACTTTGCAGATGAAAGATGTCCTTACTCGACTGACCTCATCATACTACTCCCTTTCAGGTTGGTGGACCGTGCTCGGCCGCATTCGGTCATCGTGGGTGAGTTCCGAGTCAGGATCCGGGTTGTTCCTAGTCTCGAGCCGTTATAGGAAATTCGGGTGAGTTCGGGAAGCAGATGTTTCCTCGGAAAATCCCGACACTAGTAGCGCCTCCCTAGAACGGCTCGAGACTAGGTTGTTCCTCGCTTCGGTGCTTCAATATTATGGAGCCGCTCAAAGGCCATACTTGGACTGATCATCACCGACCCAAAAATAGGCTCGAGATACCGGGTTAGGAGCAGAAAAAAAAAAGAGTCTCCTGCAAATCCGACACTCAGTGGTGCCAATCATGATAGGCAGGATACTATATGTACATGGTCATAAAATTCCGGGTAATCGTCAACGTCAATGACAGGTAAGTAACATATTTACTTCAGTCAGGGACGGTAAGCACTCAGCAGATCCTGTTGATCAAGGACCTCGCATGATAGGTCAGCTAAAGAACGCCAACATTGTCAGGGGTGGCAGCTAGGGTAAAGCACCGGTGACACCGCGGGTAGACACTCATATTACCGGACTAATCTACTCGGTCCTCCTCCTTTCTTGAGTGCTTTTGTAGCTTCCACCCAGTCATCAAGCTGCATCAGATCACATCGTAACCACGAGCCGAGGCAAAGCAGAGCATTGATTGATGGAGACGATAGATAGTTCCGAGTGAAACGAAATGTCGAGCTTGGGAGAAGACATGTTCCCCCGTCGACGACGTTACTGAGCAAGCAATAGTCGAGCCGGGTATATGGTAAGATATCATTGTGGTAGTGCTAGGGACAAGTTAATCAGTTACGAGGAACAACGAGATAATTTAGTGCCATGTGCGAGTTGGGGTATAGAAGTCCATTATTTACCCACCAATTTAGAGGATCAATGTCAATGATATTCTCCACCGATTGGCAGAAATCTTCTTGGAGTTCGTCAGGTAGTTGTACAGCGCCGAGGGAAAAATCGTCGGCCGATTCACTGCAGTACGCTATTGTCATCGTGAGTAATCCAATCGAGAACAGGTCTCGATACCTTCTTATTCGTGTTTTGGCGAGTGCACGGCGAAGAAACTTGAGTCACTATTTCCAACAATGTTGAAGTCATCGTCGAGAACAATAGCACTGGACGAATTGGATGGTTCTCTGACCCGGACAAGATCATGGCTTTCTCCACCAAAGGTAGAATGATAAGTGTGACAACCATCCGAGCGGTTGTCTTGACACCAGCCTTGACAGTGCAAATGGATGTCGATATCGTTGAACGTGAAGAGGATAAGCTCGTCGAAACCGACTTCACTGAGGAGTAGTCGACGCCTCCTGCCATCACTGTGGAATACATACCTTTGAACATACCCAAACTCTGAGCCCAGACATTGTAAACATACTACATGGTTAAATGATACGAATCAGGGGTCATTGTTTTACCGCACGAGAATGCAATCGAAGGACTGTGACAAAGTGTTCCGTTGTGTGCTAGATTGAGTTTAAAGGATGCTTCGTGGAACCGTCTGCACTAGCTCTGGACAGATCTGGCTATGAAAGAATTTTGACACGCAGCGCAGGTGAGAAGCATTGGAGGACCATCGATCACCGGTTCACCAGCTGGTGGACGAGGGCAAATCCGCTTGACCGCGAGCAATGCCGGAGCACAGCCACATGTCAGTGGCGTACCCGACGTAACACCATACGGTGTAGCTGCGGGTTTGGAAATTGCACAAGTCCCCGTACCCGCCGTCCCTGTGCACTCCACCCGCGGTGTGGTTCCTACCCGTGCTATCCCCTAGTGGCAGCATGGATACCAGCAAGTCGGCACTGCTGTAAGCTTGGCTGTAAGACACGTTTTGGGGTCGCCAAGATGCTCGTGGCCCAGGGCCAATAAGGAAGGCTCGCCCAGTGCGGAAGAATTTTTAAACCGCCGTTTGCTTCAGTTGCTTTGTAGATGTTTCGTGTCGAAAGTGTCACCCATCCAATCGACCAAATAAGCCACGAGGAAGTTGCTTCACTCGTCCTCGAAAAAAAAAAACTAGAGCGTCGTCGCCCACAATGAGCGCGCAATGTCCGAGGCGACGGCGCAGCCGCCGTGTCCTAGGAAACACCCTGACGAAATGTACCCAGCCAACCAGCGGTGTGGCATGAAAGCCCTTCCGGTTTGTTCCATTACTTCCGGTACAATGTATGTACGATCAAATGCGTTTGCACGGATGCTAAGGCAATCAGGCACACCATTGGAGCATAGGAATGAGGGGTTGGAGAGTGAGCCTGGTACGGACGCGGGTCAGTTTGACCTGAACAAGGATATATGCGTTTGCACTTATATCCACTTACCATACAAATGTTTGTTATACTCGGAATACGAGTCTTCGTAGAAACTGAAATACCTCACTCACTTGACCCCACCCGTCGGTGGTTTCGCGGGGACGAATGATCAACTTCGTCGCACTTACCCCGGCCGCTAAGCGCTTCAGTCCAGGCACCACCCCGTTCAACCCTCCCGGTAATACCTCGACATGATTCGGCTATTAATCCATTCACTCTCTCGTTAACCAAATCACTCTTAACGCGAAAGTATCATACACGCACCTTGATTTCCCCCTTCTCCAACCACGTTGTCAATGCGATTGCAAACTTGGCGCCAAGCGCACGATTCGGTGGTGAATGGAGAGCCCCGATGACAAAGAGGACCTTTTTCCCACTCCCGTCGTCGTCTCCACCTACTTGGGGTGGATGGTCAACCACGAGGGTACCTCCAGGTGCCAGGAGAGCATAAGCGGCCTGCTGTGTATCTTTGACAGACACCGCATCAAAGATGTATGTCAAAGGGGCGGGGGTGAGTTGGCGGACTCGTTCTACAAGCACAGCGTTGGAGAGTTTGCGATCGATGACATGCGTTGCACCGAGCGAAAGGAGCAACTCTTGGTTGTGGAGCGAAGCGGTCGTGATAATGGGCGAGAAACCAGACAATCTCGCCAGTTGGATCGCTATGTGAATTGAAGAAAAGGGAGTGCATCGGGTCGGTGTGCAGATGTTATGTGGTTTCATGAGAGGCATACCTTGTTGGCCAACAGAAGATGCACCACCGAATATGACAATGGGTCGGCCCGCGTACTTGCCAAGACCGTCTTCTTCGAACGGGGGAGTGAGCGCTATACCCAGTGGTTCTTGAGCATAGGTGGCTACCGCAAACGGGCCGAAAGCGACCGAGATAGAAGCAGCTTGGTCAAATGATAAATTCGGTGGAATCTGTACTCCGTTTCATCAAATGGGACGAAGGGTAACGAAGTGGACAAGTCCAACCTTGGTCGCAAACTCCGCGACCACCAAACAATACTCCTGGAAGGAAGCGAACTTGTTCTTCAAAGTAGCCTTGAATAACCTGCCCACATGGCTGTGCTAAGTACGAGCATGCCATGCGCCACGAGAGACAGAAAGCACGGACACTTTATCACCTCGTGCCAAGTTGGTGACCCCTTCACCGACTTTCTCGACGACGCCAGCACCCTCCTCGCCAAGGACGGCGGGGTATTCTTTGATCTCGAAAAAGCCCGAATGTTGGATATCTACGTCGAGCGGATTGAGTGCACTCGCCTCGAGTCTGACGAGAACTTCGCCCGGACCGGGCTCTGGAATCTCGTTCTGACCGAGTATAAACTCGGCTCCGATTTTTGGAAGCCAGAGTGCTCTCTGGGTGGCCATCGAGAAAGTGTCTCGCGCTTTCTGTGGACTGGGAGGGAAGCGAAGAGGGAGAAATTGATGCTTATCCTAGTGTGTGAACTCTTATCAGTAAAGTACGGTGATCATAATTAATGGCCAAACTATCACCGCTGGTTGGGTCTAACGTACAGTCTTGCCATGAGGCGCAATGCATTATGCCTTCCTGATTCTTGAGGTGGAGACGAAATGGGCGTCTGACGAATTTTATTGAGACGACGTTCAACTAACGTCCGAGTCCCCATGGTACAGTACTAGCTCCAAGCTGGCCCCGAGCGTGTTCTGTCAGCTTGAAGCCCGGGAAGAACAATGCGACGGCAGTGCCAGTGGGTAGTCCACTGGCAGGTTGCAAATTAAACTTGCAATCCCTGACAAAGTTGGCGTTCGATATCACTTTCAAGTTGTCTCAAATTCCATCGTGTATTCTTCGAGTTGGGCCTCCTTTTTATTGTGCACGAATGCCTGGCACGCGAAGGTCTTGATTATTTACATAAGCAACGGGATCTGTAAGTGTTTTCCCGGGACCAGCTCCCACGCCGTATGAGAGAGGGGTTTGTCCTGAAGCAAACGTATTTCTCAACTGTCATTAGTAGATGAATAGATAATTCCATACATGAATTTCCGATTCGTCTGAAAGAAAGGTTGTGTCGCAGCGCTGACAATCAGTTGGCGGCGTTTCCGAGCGAACAAAGCCGATGATCTCGTCTGTATACGTTGCCTTCACCATTTTTCACCCCGAGAACCTCCTTCCTTGCGCGAAGAAAAATAGAAAGATCGCTCTATGGTGCGACTTCTATATAGAAAACTGTACAGCAAGACCATGCAAGGGGGTCAAGAGAGTCTGATGTAGAATTATTAATTGCATGTGCATAGCTGTCTGAAGATCCTGTAAAGCTGTAAAAGTGCGTTCTCCCTACACTCCGGACCGACACCCGCGATTCCGTGGTTCAACGTCAAACGTTTAATAATGACGTCCCCACAGCGGTGCAGTCCGAGTCGCGCTCATCTCGAATCAAGCGTCGCGCGCCGTTTCGTACAGGACCAGATATGCGGCACGGATAGCGTCCGCATTATAGACCACATACTCGTCTACTGAAAATGCGCTGTACCATCCCGGTTTTCCAAATACCTACACCGCACAACAAGGACGTGCGAGAGAAAAAGGGAATGAGAAGGACAGTCTCGAAGTGGTAGGGGGAATCGACCCACACAGTCATATCCCAAGGGTGGGCTTCTGATCGTTTGGTCTTCGCAGTACATCACGTACGGTTTGCCAATAACGACGCGGCAGACCAACATGGCCTTGATTCTTGAACTGGGATCATGGTGGTTCGCGGCATATTGGCCGGCCCTAGAGGCTACGGATTAGACCCACTACTGATATCGGAATTCCTGGAAAGAGGGGGAAAAAGGAATTCTGACTTGGAAGACGTATGGCTGGTATAGATACCCGCTCCGAGCCGTATACCGCCGGTATTCCTAGACGCATCGCAATCAGAGGACGTCACAAATCGCATCACGGGAAAATAGAAACGTACAAAGGAGTTTTCCGTTTCCGTCCAAGGTGCGGTTCAAATCCCCACCGGATCGTCTCGCACACCCAGCACGTTTCGTTGTAGCAAGGAGAGAGGTTTTCTCGCTCGCCTAGGGTACATGCACGAACTGTACTCCGGAACAGTTTCTGTTCGTTCCCTGGGAAACAACCCGTGCGCTTAAATTGGCCTCGGGCTTCGACAGCATCCCTGCTCCTTTTGTTTAGCCTATATAAAATAGGTGAAGAGGTAGCGAATGCTTCACCTATATTGCTCGAAGCTTCGTTGCGACGATTCCGTCCAAGTGATCATATAGACCGCGCGTACCTTTGGACGGGGTGCTAACTTCCAGCACTGCGTGAACCGTGTTGCGACTAGGGGGACGTCAAGTCAAATCTCAAGTGACCAGAGGAAGATCCGCAATACGTACTCTTGATGTACAGTTCGTGGTGTGGGTGGAGGTATTTCAGTTCCGGCGCAGAGCGAGCAGCAGACTGACCGCAGACAACGGAGCAAAATCGGTGGTCTGGATGCTTGGGGCGTCGCTGACACTGCGGACAAGCGCTCGATACCAGTACCAGCAATGAAGAATATTGCCTGTCGTGAGACTGGGGTGAACGCTGGTTGATAGGATGATGAACACATGGCCCGTATGGTCGGGCATCTTGGAAGGCGGGGTGTCGGCAGGAAGTGAACACATAGACTGGTGTTTGGCCCTGCGCAGTTTGGGGAAGGGTAATTCCGGCTGTATATGCCAGAGACATAGGCAAGCTGCGGGAGATAGCAGTTGGCCGTTGTGGCGAGATAGACACCGTCAAAGAGGGCATACTTTAGGGGTGGGGGATTTGAAACGGGGGTGTTGAAGAGCGTGTCGAGAGCGTCGACTTCTTATATCATCGACGCGAAGCGTCATTCTAACTGCAAGCACGCATCGAGTCAATAGGATCGACGTCCGGGCCGCACCGCCCGCAAAGGTCTTCCAGACGTGAACATAGCACTTGGCAAGCAGACACAGGTTGGCAGGATTCCTTGATCCCGTCTTGTGCCAGGCTACGCCTGATGCCTACCTGGGTCTGGGTTACAACCTCGGATCTTGGAACCACTCGCCTTACCCTGCAATGACTTGCTGTGTGAATGATCGTGACCATTGCCATGACTGCCTGGCAGGCGCAATCCAAGTCCCTCAATTGGGATGAGAACCTTAAACAACTTGGTTTGCACAGGTACCCGATCTTGTGCTGGGACGTAACAGAGACAGTATCGATGGAGGGTTGAAACGTTGACGAACAAATGCAGAAAAAGATCGTTCGCTCTGCACGCTAAAGTGAAAACCCACCTGAAGCCACCCCTACTTCGGAAGGATCCGAGCAGGTCACGCGCAGCGGTGGCCAGCTGGCCTTGACAGAACGCATGGATGAGACCCACCGAACCGTGGAAATCTGATATTCAATCGATACGCAACACAACATTCGCTATGTCACCCCCAAACCCTTCGCTGCCGATCGTCGCGGATGGCGCAGCAAACGTTATGTTGGCTTGCGTCAGATAATCACCCCATATGTTCAGCGTGGTCTGATACCAATACGTCTCTGTATCTCCACCCTCCTGAACGACGGCTGCGAACGTGTATTCCCTGGTTGCCTGAATGGTCACGTTCGTCCAAACATCAGGCTTCAGTTGGAATGCAGGAGGGAGCGGGTAATACTCCGCATTAGAAGAGAACGTGAGAGAAGACGCATACAGAGAAGAATCTGTCCCCTTGAACAGTTCCGCATCTGTAGTGTCTCCCGTCGACTGTATGTCGGCAGCAGAAGGTCGCACCCTGAATGAGAGGGTGTATGGGGGACCGACGGATTCCACGCCAGTGTGAAATGGCACTGAGGGTAAACCGTCGAATGCAAACACGACATCACCGGATGTCTTGCCCTTTACAGCACGGTTAAGGTTCTGTCCCGGGGCACGTGCATTAAGTAGAGGATAAGCAGCTTCGAACTGGTCCATCGTCAGCTCGGACGAGCGGACCCCAGAGCCCGCCCAGGTTTTCTCCGCGAACACAGCAAGAGACTGTGACAACTGGTAGTAGGTCTCTAGCGGTGTCGTGGCGTTTGGTCCCCAGTCGTTCCAGAGTGCAAAGATGGCACCTCGGAGTCCCTTGGAATTGTAGGCTGTATTATTCGCAGGATCACTTGCGGTGAAGATATTAGGTGCCCATCCACCGCCTTCCGTGGTAGCACCAGAGAAGAGGAGTGAAACATTAAGTGTCTGAGGGAAACCTCCTTCTGCAGGAATCTTTCCGTCGAGGTAGAGGAAAGCCTGTTCGGAATTGATTACTCGATAACCAGAATCAAGAAGATCAAGAGGGATCGAGGCGGATGGAAAGTTCCAATGCTGTATCGTCACGTTGGTCGAGATGGAGGACATGTTGCTTGGCTCGTATGTGCCCCAGGCACGAATGCTCTTGCCGCTGATTCCGCCAATATAAGATGACATCTCATTGACGAATGAGATATATTGATCGGCGAGTGATGATAAGTATTCGTCAGCACCGATGGAGACTTCGGCAGATGAAAACCAAGGGAGGAATTGGGTCCAAATGGATTGAATAGTGGGTATAGTTTCGGGATAGCTCAGGTTGAGGAAGTCAGGTGTCCCGTTCAGCATCAGCTGGGGACGCCACTGTGATATCACAAGAGAATGACCAGGTGTGTCAATCTCAGGCACAATGATTACACCACGCCGTGCGCAATGTGACTGCAGATCAGCAAAGCAAGTAGAACTCCATGACCCATTACGATGGGGGACGAGGCCAGCGACCGGCGAATCTCGGGGTGGTTTGAACCGGAACCCAGAGTAAAGTGAACCCCAATCTGGGCCGTAAAGTAGCGAAGGTATCCAGAGATTGTCGGAGGCATGAATATGGAATTCATTAATCTTGAAAAAGGACGCATATGTGCAGATCTCAGCTAAAACATGGATCAGAACAAGGTGTTGGTTTGCACGAAGAGGGACTTACCAAGGAACTCAGTCGTGTACCAATGACGTCCAGCGTCGAGCATGAAGCCTCGTACCTCCCACCCAGGGCTATCAGTGCCGTTCCCGGCTGGAATGGTATATGTTTCGTTGTATCCTTGCTCGGACAATGCAAGCTGTTGCAACAGTGTCCTTGTCCCCCACCACGCACCAATCGACCCAGAGCCAGATATAACATATGAGGAATTGGAGATAAGGAAGTCATAGGCCTCGGGTGTAGGGATGCCCGAATAGAGTGTGTGATTGATCGAGGGACTAAGCGTAAGCACAATGACTGAACCACCGTCGTCGATATTGATCTGGCTGAACGGCGTAACCTGGACTGGAGGGAACATGAATGATGTGAGATGGATCAAATCTGACCGGAAAGTCTCCGCAAAGTCAAGCAGGGTAGGTCCGTTGAAATGAGAGCCACCATCAGATGCATAGGTTTCGTCGACGAAAATCTGTGTTTCTGGGCTCAGAATGAACACCTGTCCTGGTTCGTCGGGATAAAACGATTGTACAGACGGGACCTGGGGGTGAAGGACAGCTGCATGGTCCCCAACTGCCAGCAGGATAACGCCAAGGAACCGGAGGCACATTGTGGTGGATTCGGTGAGAGTCGGGTCGAAGCGTTCTATGGGGTGCGACCATCGTGCAATTAGATGTGGTCCGAGTCGCCAACTAATCACCGACAAAAATCCCTCGCTTCAGGGTCGGTCACCGGCCCAAGCGCTCACTTCCTTATTCCAGGCCCGAGTTGAGATAGTCTACGCGCGCGCTGCTAGAAGAAGTGACTCAGAAAGTGTAAAGTGCTTACCTGTTCAACGCCGCCGTCCAAACGAATTCTACGTGGTCGCATGAGAGACACTGCGACGTCGAACTTGAACCAAGCCCTGGTGAACGGCCCCAAAGTCTGAACGACAGCAAGCTCCTCGGCTGTTCGAATACAGTGTGCAGTGTGGTTGTACAATACACCGAGGCGCAGCTGTTTTGGTTGCCTGGTGAATCCCTTGAACTTGACCGTTTAGCTTTACTTACTGGTACCTTGACTCTCAAGACGATCCATGACGTGCTCTCGCGCGTCCAGTCGCTTCGACTCGTCTCGGTACTACTACATAGCTCCTCCACACGAACAGGACACTTTGAAGGTACAGTTTTATGTTGACTTAATTCCCCTTTCGATGGACTCCAAGGTAGCATTTACATAGAGTCCTTGACTGTCAGGCTTTCTACCAGCTTCAACCCCCATTGCCACCGTGTCTGCCCACATTTACCTCACTTCTCCGTCATGCTCTAGCTCGCCTTAGGTGTCGTTATTCCTCTAAAGCAACCACCATTGCGACTTGGCATCTGACCCAGCGACTAATGTGATAAGCCTGCTACTCGCTCGACGCTCTCTCATACCGATCCCCAGGCGTGGGCCCGATGCGAAAGGTGCCTCTCCCAGTCGATAGATGATCACCATCCCTTCTTTCGCCTCCTCTGACGACCGCCGAAAAGAAATTGTCTTTACTGAGGATGTTTTCATCACCACAAGTTGGATTCTCACGTGCACTTTGTCACCCCTTTAATTGCGGCGGATTCTCAGCCTGAGTGGCAGCGTTGGACGATGCAGATGCAGATGAGTCTGCGACACGCTACTACATGATAGATCTCGCGTACATCATCCTTGAAGTTTGAAGGCTCCCCTCCTACTACACTGTCCCATGCAGGCTGCTTCATCCGCGTCTCCAGTACGCCCAACCGATGTCTGGCACTAGTCTGGCACTGTCTACTCTTTCAATTTTCCGGTGGTCTGCACGCCACACCGAGCTCTCCGATGCGTGCTCGATGTGGCTTTATAAGACAAATGTGGGTGTTCACAGTGGTGACCTGGGGGTATTTGAACAGTTGATGCCCCAAGGATCTGGCGAGGTAGATATCGGGGGATGGCCGCTTGTCCATCATTATGAGGGGTCAAAGCTGTTAGGAACTTGAAGGAACCATAATATTTTGGTATACACCATGCAATCAAATGTTGTTGTGGCCACCATCAGACGCACACAGGTGGGATTGTGCAAATATTATTGCAGTGTATTGGCTTTACAGAGCTCCGGAAGTTGCTACCAATGATGAGTCCGACGAGCGAACGAGCCTGAGGGTAGACTCGGGGAACCGGCCGCGCTATTATCCCATAGAAGACAGGGCGCGAACGTGAAAGAACATAGAGCAGAAACACCAACATACTTGGAAATGGATCCGGCGCATTCATCACTATCCCCGCACATCTTTGCTCTTGTGAACGTGCCCATTCTATTCATTTCGCTTAGTACTGTTCACTTCAAGTCATGAAGTAACCACTCACGATCATTATAACATCGAGCTTCCCATTGGTCGGAGTCAGAACGCTAATGTCCTCGAGCGGGTTGCCATCGACGAGGATAAGGTCCGCATAGTAGCCTGGCTGAACCTTGCCCAGTTCATGGGGGTGCAACATGATCTCACCACCTAGAGCTGTTGCGGACAGAATGGCTTCCATGGGTGTGAAGCCGAGCAGGTTGACAAAGAGCTCAGGGTCCTGGTAAGAACTAACCAGCGTTAGCTTCTTTCAACCAGATAGCCAACTATATATATACCCGTGGGGTGTCCACGCAAAGCTGATACGATGGAAATTAGGTCGGGTGCTTCGAATGGACAAAGAAATATTACCCATAATCACCCCCCGGAAGAATTTTGATCCCGCGTCTCTTCATTTCTTTCAAGGCAGCAATGCATATATCCAGTTCTCGCTTGTATTTTTCTGCCGCAGATTTCTTGAAACCAACTGCAAAAACATGCAAAGTCAAAGTCCGTACGGGCGGAGCTAAGTATGTACAGAGTCGTACACTGTTCTTTCTGGGCGACGAGCCACGACGAGTACAGAATGTTCAAGGCCGGGGCGACGTAGACCCGACCCTTCTGTGCCTCAAGGGCATCCATAGAGTCATCGGAAATGAACGCTATGCCGCTTTAACGAGGTGGCACCATCGAAAAACGAGGACTTACAGCCGTGGTACAGAATGTCGATTCCGTACTGAAGGCATTGACGAACAGCTTTATCGGAGCGGGCATGGGAGCAAACACGGATGCCTTTGGCATGAGCACTTTCGACACCAGCAGCGACGAGCTCGTCGGAGAAAGTAGTATCTTCGGCGCGAAGATTTTCAAGGATTTCGTCACCGCTCATAGATAGCTTGATCTGAGAGACCACCACCGGAATCAGAGGAAAAAATGTAGGCGAAAGGGACAGAGATACAAACACTGTCAACACCTGCATCAGCGAACGCGTTGATGCTCTTCGTGATGTCCTCAGGGGTCTGGACGTATGTAGTGATCCCTTCACAAAGAGCACCTCCACGTGGCGCCATCTAGTGGATTCAATACAGCATCTTCACGAGGTCACAATTAGACACATACCTCCTGACCATTGGCGAGGTAACGAGGACCGGGAATGTCACCGGCCTGTATAGCGTTACGAACAACAAGATCCATACGCGGCTTAGCTGCAGCCGCACCCACTGAGAATAGATTGTTAACTCCGAAGAAGCTGATGAAGATACAGTAACGTACCACACATAGTATAGCCACTATCCAGGAATTGTCTCGCACTCCTGGTAGACAGAATCGTGTGCTCTTCGACGGGCAACGCAGTGATGTCGTCGAGGCTAGGCGAATTGATGAAGGTCGCATGTGCATGTGCATCGCAGAGGCCGCTCATAAGAGTGCGACCCCTACCGTCGATGACAAAGGTATGTTGCAGTGCCTCAGGTGCGAGTTTGTTGCCAACGCTGATGATACGCTTTCCTTTGACGAGTACATCGCCTCGGTACGGTGCTGCGCCAGTGGAGTCGATGATGTTAACATCGACAAATGCAACGACCGTATCATCACTGCCTGATCTGATTTCTACATCAGGGACTCTCAGGCGAGGGTCTGCCTTGGTCTATTTGAGTAATCAGTTGGACACTCCATCAGCCAACTGTCATATTTTTACCAGATCGACTCCACGGAAAGAAGGGCGATTATGATCCCATGCCTCTCCTAGCCCGTTAGCATTCACAGGCTGCGTCGTCTGCAAGGAAGTGTTCGGGGCCATCATCCTGCCCACAGTCATGGTCAGCACGGGCGGAAGGGCGGAAGATGGTATATCGAACACACCATCGTGGGGGTACCCATGTACTCGTTGCAGGGACGGCCGCTGGATCCCAACTAGTAAAAATGTGCTTATCAGATACAATGGTATATCAACCCGATCAATCACTTACTTATAGGTAGCCGGGAGTACACGTTGAACATCTGGTGCAGCCATGACTTGAGCGTATGAAAACGGACGGGTAGGAATGAACACTTACGATAATGGGTCCCAGCCTATATATCGCCGCTCAGATAGGTGTTCCCTTCAACACCAAATGGGACAACGGCCGGTGGCGCTTCCAAATATGAATGAACATGCCATCGCACCGTAACACCGCAAGATGATACTCATGGATGCCAACGAAAATGATTAAAACGTGGCTTTACGAGGTAGGTACAGCTGATTCGCGGCCGCCGTTAGTGTTACACCTTACTCACATATATTCGTACACGTCAACCGTAACGAGTCCTAACTTGAAGGTTCAAATAATAAATGCGACAGAATCAGATCTCACCTAAAGATTCTTGTAGTGACAACAAGGCACTGAACGCTGTAGGAAGTACAGTAGACTTTTTCATAATGCATCCACTACTGATGCATAAATCTCGTCTTGCATGAACTTTTGGGTAACTCCACAGCGGAATGCAGGGATAACAGCACATTTTTGTATAAATACTAATGCATGACATGGAGATTGAAAATATGCAATATGAGATGGTCTTTTGGCAGAGGTGAAGTCAACTGACTCCGATGCGTACATGTGACTGGCCCAGACCAAACTGGCAGCTGAAAAATGGAGACTCCATAACATTCCTGTGGCATATGTAGTACAATTTTTTCTAGTCGAGTGTATTGAACAGGTTTGCCTTGAAAAAATTCCTTCATCTCGGCCACCACAACAACTGTCGGCTACTGAGGAGGAACTCCGGAATTCCATGAAAACATTGAGGGATCACAATTGCATCATCGGCATACAGTTGACCATTGACGAAATTCTCGAGCCGCAGGAAGAAACTGAAATCGGTGAGCCAATGTATCAATTTGAAAATGATGCGGCCATTGCTGCAGCGGTCTGGCACCAGATGGCTATTGAACGTGGTGAAGTTGTCGAAGTCGATTCGTCGGATGATGAAGAAGATACCCAGCCCACTGCAGCGCTGACTCGGATGTCGTCCTCAGACATTGTTCTGTTGTGCGAGAAGCTTGAGATGGCTTGCATCAGTCGGAGTCATGCAAACACCTCTTTGGATTTAATACGACACATTCACAAGTTCCGTGGTGAGATGTATCGGGAGGTACTGCAGAACGTGATATCGGGAATACCCGATGACGCAGGGGCAAGAAGGGTAATGATATCAGTGGGAAATGCTCACTGATAGGTTCTAGGTTGGTAACAAAGATATGTCTCTTGTGTAGAACACAGATAGAGATGTTTCAGGGAATGAGGATAGTTGGATAGCTAGCCTCAGAGGTACTGAGTGAGAGGAGGGAGCGAAGGACGAAAAGTAGAATCGTTATCGTTATTGAGACAGGCTTAAGGCCATGTCTTTTATAGTGTTCAGTGATGAAACACTGAAGTACATGAGACATGTTTCAGATATGAAACGTGTAAGAGATAAAGGGATAAAACACGTATCAGGGAT